>MJUU01045054.1:130164-159953 GCA_002080025.1 Modiolus philippinarum
TTTGGGCTGATGGAAAAGATGATATTCCGGAATGTACATTTGTTTTAGTCTACAACACAAACTTTAGAGTTGTTTCCCTTTACTTTGGCAGTTTGACTGTTGTGCTTCAGATAACTGTTATGATTGTCACAAGTATATTATTAATAACTTTATGTAAACATCAAAAACACTTCCCAAATTCATTTGTGTCGAAAAAGTTCAGAAGGATCAGCATTACACAGGTAATTATAACACTATGTTTCCTATGTACAACGTTACCTATTTCTATAAGTCTTATAGTTAGTTACTGGTACCCAGTGCCAAGATTGGTGATCGGTAGTGGCTTTGTCATCGCTACAGTTACCCCACTTGTCAATCCATTTATATATCTGATCAGAATAAAAGAATACAGACAATTCCTTCTGTTTTGTAGAAAACACAATACGGTCGATGTGGCACAATAAGCACAAGATAAGCAGGAAGTAGATAATTAAGGAACAGAACAAAAGGATGAATCTTTAGACAAACTTCTAGATCTAAACAACGCTTATTCTTGTATTGCAACCGTATTCAAAAAGCATGATGTCTTAAAGTGAAAGGATGTGACATTTCAACAACCTTGATTTTTAATGAGAGTAAATAGTTTGTGTTACTTGTGTCTGAATAGTGGTTTTCCCTTTTCATGTCAGCCATTGAAACGTATAAATCAATACTTTCGTTTCTTCATTGAAAAAAAAATAAACAAACATGATATACTTGTTTAATTCAATAGAATATCATTTCTATTGTTCATTGTTATTAATATAATTCAATCTACAATGAGAATTATGACAATTACAAATTTACAGAAAATCGACAGACATATTTATGTGTGCCTTAATGTAGTATCAATGGCATTTTCCATGAATTTTCAAAATGTCAATCCATTGTCTGCTCGATTGTCTGCCATACATCTGCCTGGTAGGCCATATTTATTGTTTTTATTCTGTATCGGTTTCCTGGTATCAAAAATGAGTTCTCAGTAGCATTTTTTTTTGCAACGGGGGGTTTCCGGATCCCTTCCTCCGGTGTTTTTGATACACGGAGCAAGTACTCTGCGACCTTATACACAGAAAAATTTGGCAAAAAAACTTTTTCTATTTTCCAATCTTATAACAGCATTTTTATAAAAGATGTAATGTCATAACAACAATCCAAAATAGTTGTTATCTACAAAAACGTTTCCAGATACATTATTTTGTTTCACACTATAAATGAAAGTAAAGCATATTATTTTTACGTCTTTACCTTGAAGGTAACTGCTTTTTAATCTGAGTTCCACCTTTTCCCTTTATTCTTTAATGACAGTCTGGAAGTCATACTGGTGAGATAAACTATACTCTTATAATAAGGTTATTATATGAAAGCCTACCGATGTCTTGTGAAGCTTGGTTAGTATGTACAAATGTAAAATACACCAACCTGAGCGCATCTACATCTTGACATTTTTTACTTCTTTGTGTGTGTGTGTGTGTGTGTGAGCTTTTGATTAAATTGCAACCATAAAACTTACATAGTGATAAATCAATCGTTTATATTATTTATTTCCCTAAGGTAATAAGAAGCGACATGCTGGTATAGCGAAACAAACAAAAGCAAAATGGAACGTCTAGCATTTTCATGATTTTCATGTCTTCATTTTGTCTGATCCCCGAGGGAACCCCGGGGTATAGAAATAGGACCTAGTATCTCTGGCTTGTGTGATATGACCCCTCCTAAACGGGGTTGACCCCGAGGGAACCCCGGGATATAGAAATAGGACCCAGTCTGTGGTTGCGCGGGATGAATAAATACACAATATTTTACGAAAGGGTATGGAGTAAATGAACATGAGACCATAACACATATGTTAACTCCAACTGCAATGATTTCAATGAGCTGTATAGCCATTTCGGAAATTTATTCCTCATTAGCAGCACTTGAATACAAACACTGGAAATTCATAATTTCGAAAAATGTTTAAAATGCATAAAACCAAACGAAATCCGAATAATCAGTAATGTCAAATATGGCTAAGGACAAAACTACGATGGGGGGAGTTAATCCTTAGGTTTTAGATTATACATAAATTTAGATAATAGTAATGGAAAAAATTGTACACATGAGATATTATCTCATATACAAGTACACCATATCTAAGAAAAATATAGAGCATACATCTCTACCACGGAGAATTGTTTTACCAACTCCACACTGCAATAAAAGACAAACTCCTGTATTAAATATTTCAGATAAGATGTAAACTCAGGTCCACGTGTGGGAAGAAATGCCACGCTGCCTGCACGTTTAAAAACCCTTGTAGCAAGCTCTTTTTTGAGTGGTCCGTAGGTGATCGGCTTCAAGGCTCAATTCCCCGCCCCTTTCGAATCCACCCTACTTTTCCAGTGGCAGTCAGAATTAGTGATAAATCAATCGTTTGTATTATTTATTTCCCTAAGGTAATATGAAGCGACATGCTGGTATAGCGAAACAAACTAAAGCAAAATGGAACGTCTAGCATTTTCATGATTTTCATGTCTTCATTTTGTCCAATCCCCGAGGGAACCCCGGGGTATAGAAATAGGACCTAGTATCTCTCGTTTGCGTGATATGACCCGTCCTAAACGGGGCTGACCCCGAGGGAACCCCGGGATATAGAAATAGGACCCAGTCTGTGGTTGCGCAGGATGAATAAATACACAATATTTTACGAAAGGGTATGGAGTAAATGAACATGAGACCATAACACATATGTTAACTCCAACTGCAATGATTTCAATGAGCTGTATGGCCATTTCGGAAATTTATTCGTCATTAGCAGCACTTGAATACAAACACTGGAAATTCATAATTTCAAAAAATGTTTAAAATGCATAAAACCAAATGAAATCCGAATAATCAGTAATGTCAAATATGGCTAAGGACAAAACTACGGTGGAGGGAGTTAATCCTTCGATTTAGAATATACATAAATTTAGATAATAGTAATGGAACAAAGTGTACACATGAGATATTATCTCATATACAAGTACACCATATCTAAGAAAAATATAGAGCATACATCTCTACCACGTAGAATTATTTTACCAACTCCACACTGCAATAAAAGACAAACTCCTGTATTAAATATTTCAGATAAGATGTAAACTCAGGTCCACGTGTGGGAAGAAATGCGACGCTGCCTGCACGTTTAAAAACCCTTGTAGCAAGCTCTTTTTTGAGTGGTCCGTAGGTGATCGGCTTCAAGGCTAAATTCCCCACCCCTTTCGATTCCCATCTACTTTTCCAGTGGCAGTCAGAATTTCCCGTCCCATGAACCTTTCCAAAGTGATTATATATCTCGTCTTGATATAGCTGAAATATTGCTCGGTAGACGTTAAACAATAGACAATCAATCAATCAATCAATCATTTTGTCTGTAGTTATGATACCAGTATTATCAAACTTACTTAAACACCACATTTCACCACATTTCAGTAGTTTTTTGTGCAACTCTGCCACTTATATATTTCGAAACTATCTACAAATATGGTATTTTGATGTTGATACTATTTCTGCAAGAGTTCACTCATCTTAATTTTTGACACGTGCTTAAATTCAGTTGTGTTCGACTGTCATTCTAAAGAAATTATACATTGCTTAACACTCATCTTCACTTTTAGTCAAGTTCCTGTCACTTTATCTGTTTGACACTTGTTTTGTGACCAGTAATTGATTATAGTAGAAGAACAAGCATTCTTTTATAATTCGAAATAAAGACAGTGACATAAAAAAATGGCTATCATTTGTTGCTGAAATCTATTCTTATCATGACTTGTAAGTTAAAGCTTCAATATCACAGGCAAAACAAAAAATGCCATATCTCGAAAGAAAAAAATGCATAAACATCGGTTTAATTCGGCATCGAGTAACTGTTCTACCACTAATTTCTCCACCCATTTAACCAGTGCATTCATCTAGTTATCAAATACTGTGAAAAACCTTATCAAAACTCTGGTGTAAATTACTTTTGGAATGTAAAAAATTCGATTGAAGATTTAGATTTACTTAAATCAATAAAAGGACTAGTTTCGTCTATTGTCAGTTATAATTTTTCTACACTTTATACAACCCTACTACATAAAGTGATTAAATTTAAATTGGGACAACTTATTAAATGGTCAAATTTTCTGGTCTACAGTTCATTTGTTGTAATAAAAAGCAAGGATTCTTCTCTAACATCACTTACAAAATTATTGTTCCTTGACTTGCGATGACGTGATTAAGACACTCAGTCTGAATCTTTTGCTAGACAGTATTTTTGTTCGTTTTGGTAGCATCGTTTATCAACTGGTCATTGAAATTCCCATGGGTGCAAACTGTACACCTCTCATTATAGATCTTTTTCTGTTCTGTTACAAACGTGATTTAATGAAAAAAACTGCAGGATGGAACCATACAAAAAGGAGATCAACTTATTTCAATTTTCAGCGATAACAGCAGGTATACCGACGATATCCTTACTATTGACATTCCCCAGTTTTTACACTATGTCGACTTCATTTAGCCACAAGAACTGCAACTTAATAAAGCAAACAGTGATTCTAAATACTGCTCATTTCTTGATCTAACAATCATCGTCGACTCTGAAAATTAAAACTAAAATTTATGATAAAAGGGATGATTTTTATTTCACAATTACTAAATTCTCTATTCTTGATTGCAACGTTCCTGAAGCTCCATCATACGGGGTGTATATATCTCAACTGGTAGAATTCGCAGGCGTCTGTTCTACTCTTGACCACTTTGATGAACGTAACCTTACTATCACACCCAAAGTTTTACAACTTTCATAAATTGATAAATACATTTAAGAAGTTTAATAAAAGATGTGAACATTTTTTATCTAAATGCAATACCACTCGCAAACAGCCTATTTGTAAGAGCATTTCGCACCCTCGTTTTACGAAATGTTGTTATGAAATGTTAAAAACTGATAAAAAATCAAGAAAAACTGGGACGTAACTTACATTCTTTACGTATAATAGGAGATATTGACCGGTTATTCTTCATGATTCCGTTAAACTGGCTTTGGGATCTAATGACCTGAGGATCTTACAGTTATATTGGCCTCTCACTGATACTGCCGATGTCTACTGCCATCCATGACTATTTTTTACCAAACCCTTCGGGAGTTTTGAATTTGATTTCTATTCCGTAGTGCAACAGTGTTTTACCAGCAGATAAGGCTCCTTGAGCTAGCCGGAAGTTTAGCGAGAAGCACTCCTTGACCAATCATTCTAAATTACGTTTTGTTTTATTCTTATTTGTATGTTTATCATACTGTAGGGCAATTGGATAGAAAAAGGGGAGGTTTGGGTACCCATAAACCGGTTTAACCCTACTGCTAGCTGTTAATAGTGCCGGTACCAAGTCGGGTATCCCGAGTTCCTATCGTTGACTATGTTTGGTTTTTTTTTGGCATTTTATTGTTTTGTAATGTTCATTATCTTTCCTGTTATCTTTCTTCCATGAAATAGTCAAGACATTCATTTGTTATTAAAAAGGCAATGTTGATTTGAGGCCAAAGTTCAACGTCAAGCGTCATAAGTCATTATCACCAAAACAATAATACTATATACTTTATTGCTTTCCTCAGAACGCACAATTGCGACCAATCACACAAATTGTCCGACAAAAGGCAATAATGTTACCTTCAGTTTTAAGTTCAGAATGAAGGATCAACAATCATTTTAGCGAAACTTTGTTTTAAAGTGAATTTATCAATATACAAAAATTGTGGTAATAAAAGACAAAGGACTAGACTGTGAATAACAAAAGTACCGACAGACGTATGGACAAACAGGGCGTCTGCCATTTTTGTTGCAGGTTCCTAGGTATTATCTGAAAAAAAAAAACACAATTTCCTTTCGACAAAACAAACAAAAAATCTTTTATTAAACGGAATAAAATGTAAATATTGCAGCCAATAAAACTTTCCTTTATCTTTAATTCTGTAAAATTCCCTGAAGATATCAATTCGATCTTTATAATGAAAAAAAAATGATAACGAATTTTTCTGTATATGGATATGCTATCTGTAATATCTACTCTGATTGGATGCATTTCATCAATTTCATTTAAAGTAATTTCTTACTGCTAATGTAATGTAAGCAATATTGACATAAACAGGCAAAACAATTACATGTATTCGAATTTATAGTCAAAAAGTTCAGTCACACGATATTTTTCTACCTTTCCAGCAAACCTGGCCATTGCAACACATCTGGAAATTTGAGTTATACGGCACTGCACCACAGCAGCTATTATTTTCACCTTTCCATCTCAGTCTCTTATTGCAGCATATACGAAAGTTAGAATTGTACGGAAGAATTCAACAACAGCTATTTTGTCACCCCTCCAAATAAGCCTTCCATTACAACATATTAATGAAAGTTGTAGGGTACAGCACCACAGCACCTTTCAGTCCATTCTTTCAAGTGCGATATCCCATTACAGCAATGCTGACGTTTGGATTAAAAGGTCCACATGCTGAAAAACAGAACGTGTTTCTAATAACCATTGTAATCTCTCAACAAGGAACTTAATTTGACTCTATAATAAAGAATGAAAGGATATGATGTAAATACACACGAGACAAAGTCTCTACAAACATATTGTATAAGCAAGCAAAGGAACAACCCCTTAATCGTTGTTCTTCATCTCTAAACCATGTTTTAAATGTCGGAACATAATATAAGTATTATATATCTTTTGTGTAATTAATTGATACGAGATTAACGGGCATTATCTCCCCTTATGATTAAGTGTTTTCGGATATTATTTAATTTCCTGACAGCCTCGCCAGTCGGATGAGAAATATGCAATAAATACTATTAGACATCTTAACATTTTCCAGGCATATGATTATGACTTTAATTTCACCAATAAACAGATCAAATAATACCCAACATTGTTTTTAACTCTTTTTTAAATTTAGCAATAGTTTTTGACATATAGATTCATGAAAATAAAATGACATAATCATGGCGCCCCAGGTGGGTTAACTCTCTTCTTATATTTTGCACAGGGACGTGTCTCTGGTGGTCCAAATATTGTACCCAAATTAATATGATCGACATCCATACCCGAATAAATACGGTTCTGATGTATAATACGCATTAAAATATTAATGCACATTTGTGTATAGTGTAAATTATTGTGTGATTTGAAGAGGAAGGGGCAATTCGTAAATTTGGCATATTTTAGAAAAGTTGATCAATTCATAATGAAATAGATTTTTTTCAATAAATTGTCTCGCAATATTTATACGAAATCGAGAAGACAGCCCAAATTAATTCCAGATGAGTTGAAAATAGATCCAAATAAATATGAAAGGAAAAATGAGCATCAAATAAATACTAGAATTTGCAAAATAAGCACCCAAATCTGCAGCACGTCCCTGTATACCAATATTTATGAAGTTACCCCTCCCCAGTATAGCGCTGCCACAATATTACTATTGTCAAGTTCTCCCGGGTTTTAGCGGTTATGTAAGTATGATTCATGAGACGTACAGATTAGTGACGAGTATTTTGGGACGTAGTGCATTAATATTTTTTCTTTTCTGTTTTGATTAATATTTTAATTTGGTTTTTAATTAACATTGTTTTTTTTTCCTCTGCAATGAAGAAACATCTGCAGATAATAAATAATCTATTTACCTCTCTGTAATCCTGTAAAACAAACTAACACAATAAACAGAATACTAATTAGCATATTCATGATCTTTCTTTTTAATATTTCTCTGAAATTAAATAAACTATCACCGTACTTCCTTATTTAAAGCTTCGGTTTGGCAAAGTAATCAGTTTCTTAGATATTGCAAGTTTTTCCATAAAATCGGTTTTCGGGCCAGCACCGAAGCACTGGCTACTGGGTTGGTGAATACCCTCGGGGACTTAAAACGATTCAAACATGATTTTTATTTCTGAGACAGATCGTGCTATAATTAATCAAAAAGTATTTATCAAACAGTGGTAAAAACAAATAAGGTGCATTACAGGACATTTACGTATGTAAATTGTTCAAAAATTATCTAAAATGAAGGCTATTTTCCCGTTAAAAACTTCAATAATATGTTTGTCAGTTCGCTAAAAGATTCCCTTTTAGTCTGTTTTTACTTGTTTCAAGTAATCAGTGCCTTTTGAATTGACAGCGTGACCGGCGTCGCGCATGGATCAAGCCATGTTTACGCTTCCGAAACACGTGATTTATGAGAATCGTGCACTAGCGTTGCGGCGTTTTGTTTAGTATTTTTTTATTATTATTTACTAGTACTTTTTTTGTCAATTTGTTTTTGTATTTGCAAGTTTTTTTTTTCAATTTTTGCTAAATATGAATCGCCATGTTTCTTTTCTTTTTTCTGATATTATTCCCTTTTTTAATTCTGTTTAAGTTTTTGTTTGTCGATGTAGTGAAAATTATTAAATATGGACTGTCTTAAACAATAAATCTCACTGATGCTGGCAAAAGGGTTAACCAAAAAATCGCTAACTGTTTACCAGATATGATATGAAAGGTGAGACGTTACTAAATGGCGTTTCAGTAAGAGTTATTCCCTTTAACCGCGGTACATACGGCTGTGAAGAAACGGCGACGCAATAGCTGTGGTCATTTTTTATTTAAAAAAAAAGGAAGTTCACAGAGTATAAGGAAATAGAGACAAAGACAGAAGATGAAGACAACATACAGTGAAACGAAGGAAGGAGAGTTGTAGAATTGGGTAATTAACCATTTTGTTAAAAACTTGCCATACGCTATAGCTCAAAACAAAGACAAGCCGACGATATGAAAAAATGTTATAAATGTCCCGCATGCTTATGGCCATCATGAAAATTGTAATTCGGTATGGTGTGGCTTTTTAAAAAACCCAGACACATATAAACACTCTGATTTTCCTGGTGGGCTAGACCTAACAGATACGAAGTTAGAGCAGGACTTAATATCAGTATTCAATTTGTTCTCTCAAAAATCTGAAAATTTAGCGCATACCGGAAGCACACAGGGAAACGAATCCCTCAATCAACTGATAACAACGAAACCCCCGAAGGCTAAACATTTTGGAGGGTCCGAATCGCTTAACTACAGGGTCGCTGCTGGGGTTGCACAGAAAAACGGAGGACAAAATTATGTATCAAATGTAATTATTGGAATTGGAATACAATTTAAATAACATATTCTATTCAATATATAGATTTTCACGAGAAGTAGACATACACCTTTTTAACACAGCTGCCATGTACCTAAAAATTATAACTTAACAAGTAGACAGGTAGGAAGTAAAAGATAAAATTTACCAGAGGAATTGCTGCTATTCCAGCAGAAGATGACTTTTGGTTCCGGTTGGCACGAATTTTATCAATATGAAAAAGAAAGGAAATGGGGTAAATGTCAAGGAGACAATATCCCATATCCAAGTTAAAACGACATAAAACAAAGCATCTAGGGGTCACCGTACGGTCTTCAACACAGTAAGGAACCTCACACCATATAGCAAGCCCTAAATGGTCAAAAAAAGGTAAAAAAGTGAATAAATCAATGGAAACAAACCACATCCAATAGCCCAAATATCAAGAAACTAAACTTTTATAAGAAGACAAGGAAAAGCCAGTGACCAACATATTCCTGACTTGGGACAGACACAAAAATTGCGGTGAGGTTAAACTCGTTTTCTTGGATCCAAAGTATGTAAGCAGTGGCATATTTACCTTGGCCATTTTCTTTCTTGTACATATATTTTTTTGATTTTAGTTTTATTTTTATTTCATATTTTTATTTTGTTGTTCTCCATGCATGACAGCTATACAAACCTTCTTGTTCTGTCTAATTTATATGACATTAAGCTGTTTCGCAACATATATTTTTATTGTACAAAAGAGCTGCAAAATGGGCGTTGATCATCAAAAACAAGTTTCACTGAAATGTGATATTTCTTCTGGAAAGTAGTGCTATCAGAAGCGTAAATTTGGATATAATCAAAATAAACACACACACAAAAGGAAATCATTATTGCAAATCCTTGGATACGACCTCAATTCGTGTAAAGGAGATAATGTGTTTTATTACAGTTTAGGTATCCTCCAGAATAGTTTTTAATTGTTCTGTAGCTTCGCGTGTTAATGAATTCCGTAAATAAGTCTTATTCAAACTATTGTTTGAATTTACCTAGTCTATAAACCATTATTTTATTCTATTTATTTATTTTTTTTTTTTTTTTTATTTTACTATTTTTTTTGTTTCATTTTTTTTTGCATTCAAAATGCATTTTTGTACAGAATTTCTGTTCACTGTTAATTGACGTCAATTCTGAAATGTGCCGTTATATAAAATTTGATTAAAATGTTGCTTTGTTCATACAGGTGTAGGTTATAACTGAATTCAATTTTCTTTCATTCTGACCCAAAATGACAATTTTCATTTAATCAATATTTTCCCATCCACGCTATCAAAATGAATGAAATTTAGAAACAACTAACTGAAATAATTGAAAAAATTGATAGAAATCGTTTCGCCACTACTTTGAAACACTTCAAAGAAAGAATGTTTTATTTATTTTTTTAATCACCTCAAAAATACTGGTAAAACATTTCTTTAATATGGCAACCTTCTAATAACACAATTACACCAATATTAGTGAAATTAGTATATATAAAGAATAAATTTTGTTAGATTTTAATGTCAAACTAGCCATCCATCGAACAATCTCCGAAACAGAGGTGCATAGCTCTTCCTACGTCAGATTATCACCTCTGCCACACCTTGTCCTCCATATTGGATTTACCACGCCCTTTTCACAGTGACGTCGTATACATCCTGACGTATTTCACACTGTGACGTCATGAAAATCGGCCATTTTGAGAGGAATCTCTCCTTCCGGTGTGGCAGAGGTGCTATCTGACGTAGGAAAAGATACCGTTTTGAAACTAGGATAGTTCACATTTGAAGTAACGATTCTTGATAATGAATTTTTTGCAATGTTATTCTTTTTCTTTTTAACATTTAAACAGCATTTCGATTCATTATGCTCAGTATAATAAACATGTTAAAGCGCAAAGATATAATTAAAAAATATGACTTTGAAATAAGCTTGTAATCAGGTGGTCCTTAACTTGTGGATGAGGATAAATATATTGATGTAATTATATTAAGGCAATATAAGTTTGAAAAACAAAACATAACTAAAGCAAGCATGTTGTATATGATTCGCTTTTTCGAACAAATACAGTAAACTGTGAACACGGAACAATGTTAAAATAATTTTTTTCAAAGTTTTCATTTTTTTATGTGCATTTTTGTTGTTTAACCTATCCTGAAATTTCTTTCAATAAATATTTATGAAAACCACAGTATGTCGTGATATCTAAAATCGTATATATAAACTCTATTTTTATATGAATTATATTTCATTTTACCTGTGTAAGCTAATTTCTGTGTTACTTGTGAGCTTTTCTTGGTGCTTTAGTATATTTGAACCCTTTAGGTTATTTGATGTCATCCAGATTTCGTGTAAACTTATTTTTGGTCTTTTAATGGTTGATTCTATTTTGCACTGAAGAAACGTAAGTTGTAGGTATGGTCATCTACAGAACCGAAATCATGTGCGTCTGAAGTTTGATTTGCTTTCAATATTTAGTTTTTTAGCATTTATATAAATGATTTTATTATTGCAAAATGAAACATGTTGATTCTTTATATATTTTTTGGCAATGAAATTCCAATCCATTTGATGCAAAAATAAATCTTTCATTCTTCAATCTGAAAAAAAAATTGTTGTTTCACTAGTTAAGCAGGCCATGTTTACCCTTCGGGAGCACCTGTTGACACTTCCGTTTTTTAATGGGTAAAACTGATAGTGCTTTGTTATTTTTTGTGGTACCTGTAATAAGTTTTGTGTGCGTTTTTTTGGCTTTACATTTAGATCATATTAGTTGTTTGTTCTCTATCAGTTTTTAAACCTCTTTGAGTTTATGGTTTTCCCAACGTTTAGATTTTATCTGCACTGAAGAGACATAAGTTGTCGAATTGCGCATATGCAGAAAATAAATTCACAGAAACTTCGGTATTTAGTTATTTGTTACCACTGGGTCGATGCTTCTGCTGGTCGACTGTAAGTCTTCGAGGGTATTCATCAGCCCTGTAGTCAGTACTGCGGTGCTGACCCGAAAGCCGGTTCTATCTGAAACCTTGCAATATCTAAATTTTTGTGAATTTTGTTGAAAACTAAGGAGCATCTCCCTCATGCAAAGCTCTATCCTGAACTGATTTAAGCTTTGCATTTAAATCATATTGTTATTTGTTCTTTATCAGTTTTATACCTCTTTGAGTTTATGATTTTCCAAGCGTTTAGATGTATCTGCACTGAAGGAACATAAGTTGTCGAAATGCGCATATGCAGAAAATAAATTCACAGAAACTTCGGTATTTGGTATTTTGCCATGCAATCTAGATTCATGATTTTCGACTGTTGCTACGGTATTCATTGGGAAATTAATTTTGACAAGCAATGTACTAATGTTAATGGAGTAAGTGCACTTACATATATGAAAATGTTTGTGGTTCTTGCATGTGCTCTATGTTTCCTATACAGAAATGGTAGTCAAAATTTGTCTTTTTTGACGAAATGTGCGATTTGTCCCTTCTTCGTCACTCAAAAATTCAGTTATCATACATCAATATTTGAGAAATCGTACTGTTTACTGTAAACCCATAACTATAGAACTTTTTCATAAGACAATGCTGTGAATTTGAACAAATTTATTTTTTGGGCCAATTAAGGCCCTTACCGCACCTACTCCTTTGCATTTTGCAAAATACACGGGATGACCACAACCTTTGAAAGGAAAGAATGAGACAAAACGTTATTTTGAAATATGGGTCAAGGATTGTTCGTCCTTATTTAGCCAGCTAACTCAAGGGACAATGCGACCAAATTGCATGAATTAAAATTTTCCGGTGATAAACAACATACAGTGCCTTGGAAAATAAATTCCATACCTCTTCAAACAAAGATACACTGAGCTGTGAAGTTCTAGAAAAAGATTTAATCAAACTAATCGTTCCCCTGACGATTTGCGTTGCACACAAAAGTGCCTTTTAAAATTCGGATTCTGCAGATAAACCAATTTCGATGAAATTGATCTTATCAGTACATTTTGAATCAAATCCTTTGAAACCCATTGTATTACCTGATCGTAAGAACAAGGAAAAATGTGACTAGGATTAAGTTTTTTTTCTTATTGTTTTTATAGTGAAAAATTGGATGATTGGCAAAGTAGCTCTTAATACTCGAACCCGGGGTTTAATTCCGTCATATTTTACTAATTGAAGCAAAAAAAATAACGAAGAAATTGCCAATCATTATATGTAAGTATAGACAAGTTATGGAAGGAATGCCGAAACATATCGTGATAAACAAACCAAACAAGTTGAAAACATGTCAACTTGTGTATCTACACTATATTTATGTTCATTAGATCGTATCAATAATGCTTTATAAATGGTAGTAATGAAGATATGTTTAACGTAAAGACAGGTTTTAGCTTCGTTATTTAGTTATTTAGAAGGTAAACCGAGGTCAGGAATTCATGAACGGACATAGACATTTGACCGCATCACACATTCTTTGCATTGATTTTATATATTTTTATTCATACCTCCATATTCTTTGCATGGATTTTATATTTTTGTATGCGTACCGCCATATAGAACTACAAAACCCCACCAAATTTCATCGACCTACACTTACCCACTTAGACACCTCTGTGAAAAGAAGAAAAAATTTTTTTTTACAATTTTACAATCCCAATAATGTCTATCCGTTGTACTGGGTTAGAAATCATATATACATGTTTCCTGTTATCTATTTTTACATAGTTTTTTACATGATAAAAATAAACTCCCAATAACATTGCGCAAGTTTTACTCATTTAATCAAGTAGAAATTATTAACAAAATATGTACAACATATGCATAAAAGATATCATAAAATCTATTGCAATGAGAAATATTCATATCGTTACGAGTATGATAAACGCAATTCATTAAAAAAAGGGGGGTTTAGCCAACAAAGCCATATGGAAAAGTGCATTGAAGAATGTTTACTACCCAATAAAGGTCATGCAGTAGCAAGTGGAAAATATACGAAAGAAAATTGATGCCTAAAAGAAAACGTGTATTTAAGTCATATAAACACATACTGTGGAAGAACTTATATTCGTGGACATCAGTTTTTGTGGTTTTTATAAATATGACGTCCGATGTACTTACATTCGTGGTTTATTCCGTACATTTAAACTCTGAAGAAAGTATACATTTCGTTTGGAACTTAATTTCGTGGTTTTAGCAAACCAGGAAATCCACGAAAATTGGGACCCCACGAACAACAGTACTTTAATAGTAACTGGAAATCATATAGTTGCCCTAAAGGCCCATTAGCATGTAAGAAAAGGTAGTTCAGTAGTAAAACCAGATGAAATGCTAATACAATTGCATGTATATAGCTATTGTGATAAAATAGAGTGCTACGCATATACGATGATTTGAAAAGTAACGAAATCACGACCTCAAAGCCCAAGCAAAAAGGATGATGTAAGATGCTTGGAAGTACTTTAGGGCCAGACCAGTTAAACTAGTGTTAGTTGGTATACTATGACACATATAATAATCTTTACTTACCATAAAATAAATAGATAAGAAAATCACGGGCATTTCACAGTGCCATTCAATACGTATGTATGGATGTAAGAAAACCATTCAATACGTATGTAAAAGATTCCAAAAAATCAACGTGTAAAGTATTTACATTTAAAAGATCATTGCTAGGCAGAACAATATTGTAAAATAATTAACAGGTTCTTGTAACGAAATATACCCATCCAACTGGCAAATGAAAAACATTTTGGTAGCATGAGAAGTATGTTTTTGTATTAACGACACAAGGAAATGTATAATAACACCTGCCCAAGCAGGTGCAAGATATAAAAGACCACAAATCAAATTAGACCTAACATGCTTTGAAAAACACTGGATTTCCAACGACCAGAATTACATACTTGGGAATCTATTAAACCAAGTTCTGTGTATGCATTACGACACTTAAATATCTAATATAAAAATGGATAACAGGAAACACCTACAATGGCTGAAAATTATAATTACATGCCACAATCGGCTAGGGAACTACACAGGAAAAACATTTAAAATCTATGTTAACCACACAGAGCCAGAGATTTGTGTAAAATTTTGTCAAAATACATTCTGTGTATGGGTGCACCATTAGCCAAGCAGAAGAGCGGACCTGAGCATTTCGGTCTATGTTAAAAAAAAACAGCAACTGCGTAGATTTGGGTTTTACCATGAAAAATGTTATTTTTGAAAAAAAAAATGTTTTCTTTTACTGGGAATGTTTAAACATATTTTTTTATTTCGAAAGCATACATGGACATCCTAAATTCTATCATTCGTTCCACTAAAACAACGGCAGTAGAATACCGAAGGAACAAAGCACAAGATTACATAAATCAAAGTTCAGAGACAAGGCAAAAGCAAGAACACCAGAAGACGGAAGACCAAGGACAACACATGGCCACAAACACACACGAACATTACGAATAACACACAAAAAACTAAAGCACTAACAGTGTGAACTCTAAAAAAAGAGAGTGACATCAGGTGCTCCGGAAGGGTAAACATGTCCTGCTCTGTATACAGCACCCGTCAAAAATGATGTCTTCAATAATCATGTTTACTTATAAGGTGAATAAAAGGATATGGAGTAAATGCACATGAGACAAAGTCTCTACAAATACATGGTAAAAACAAGCAAAGGAACAACGCTTTTATTGTTGTTCTTCATCTTGAAGTCACCATGAGGCCTTCAACAATGAGCTTTGCTCATACCTCATAGTAAGTTCAAGACGGCCCCTAGCACCGGTTTAAGCGGAATTCTTTGCTAATTGTCGAGCAACGCTACATCCATGTCTTTCTTGGTCATGGGTGCGGGATTTTCAACAAACATCAATTAAACTGGCAAAGTGCTCTTACAATCACTGTCAGCCTTTGCCCGACAAAAGCACTAGTGTCTTAAGCTAGTGGACAACTACAACATATAGACAAACACAGGGCACTCATCAAGTCGAATGTAAGAAAACTTGGCGTTATAAAATAAATAGTGAGATGTGGGCACTTAAAACAGGTGGTCTGGATTACATTTCGAAAATTACAAAAATAATTGCCAAAATTTGAAAGTATCAATAACATATCAATATGAGAAATTCTCTCACGCATAAGTACACCATAACTGAAAAATATAGAGAGCATACATCTCTCGCACGGGGAATCGTTTTACGGACTCCACACCGCAGGAGAGACAACCTCCAGTCGTAAATGGTGAATAAAAGGATATGGAGTAAATGCACATGAGACAAAGTCTCTACAAATACATGGTAAAAAACAAGCAAAGGAACAACGCTTTTATTGTTGTTCTTCATCTTGAAGTCACCATGAGGCCTTCAACAATGAGCTTTGCTCATACTCATAGTAATTTCAAGACGGCCCCTAGCACCGGTTTAAGCGGAATTCTTTGCTAATTGTCGAGCAACGCTACATCCATGTCTTTCTTGGTCATGGGTGCGGGATTGTCAACAAACATCAATTAAACTGGCAAAGTGCTCTTACAATCACTGTCATCCTTTGCCCGACAAAAGCACTAGTGTCTTAAGCTAGTGGACAACTACAACATATAGACAAACACAGGGCACACATCAAGTCGAATGTAAGAAAACTTGGCGTTATAAAATAGTGAGATGTGGGCACTTAAAACAGGTGGCCTGGATTACATTTCGAAAATTACAAAAAATAATTGCCAAAATTTGAAAGTATCAATAGCATATCCATATGAGAAATTCTCTCACGCACAAGTACACCATAACTGAAAAATATAGAGAGCATACACCATAACTGAAAAATATAGAGAGCATGCATTATAACACGAAATTAGAAAAAAAACAAGATCATTAATCCGAGCCAATACTCAAAAGGCAAGCAAATACATGGCTTTAAATAGGGTTTGTTCATACGAACTTTTTAAAAACCTGTCGTAGCTGATCCAGAATTGGAAGTGTAATCGTGTCCTTATCAACTAAAAATGATTGAGTGTTATCTGGTAAGGAGAGAAGATTATGGACGTACGCTATTACGGAAAGATGTATTGGAATGGTGCTTGAAGCAAAAGACCTCGTTGCCAGGTAATCAATGAAAAAAAAAGTTATTATAGGATCTGTAAGTCTCGTCACATGACAAACGTGAATGAATGAGAAACGTGTTTCCCGGGTACCATCACTATGGGGGAATGGTGGGGTTTTCCATTCACAGATCAAATTAACCATGGAATATATTTTCTATGAACCAGCATATTTTTAAATTAATGAATTATGACCTTATTTACCTTAACTTGGGTAAAAATCAAATAAAATAGCGATTTTCTTGAAGCCGCATAGTCTCTATGAATCAGGCTCTTCCAGCTATGGTAGATATCCCAATGTAAAGCGTTTAATCAATCCTTACTTTGTGACGTTGAGAAAAATATCCCAGAAGTGAAATCGGTTGACTGATTAAATGTGCGTTCTGCATAGTGACGCCATAAATTTCCGGATTTATAAAGTGAAAGTAGAACGAGACTTACAGAACCAGTTGATAGTGGTAGTTGAATTTTGTAGCAAGAAATAACAAAAACCGAGGTAACTGTAGATATAGTTTCTGCATATGGTCATTTCGACAATTTACCAGAACAAATCAAAATATTTTGACGACAATAAACCAAAAATTTTGTAGAATCTTACAGAGCACAAGTTATCAATAAGATCTAAATTGACAGCCAAAATCAGCTAAGGATAGAAAAAAAGAAGGGAAACGGGGAATGTGTCAAAGAAACAACGACCCAAAGGGGAGTAATAACAACTCAAAGCCACCATAAGATCTTCAATGAACGGTGAGAAAATCCCACACCCAACGGCAGGTCGGAGTCGGCCCCTGAATAAAGTGTAATCAAGTACAGCGAAATAAACATCATCCTAGACTCCTATAGACATAAAGTAAACTAAATAGAAAAAAGACAAGACACACAAAAGCTTAATAAATTTCCTGACTTAGGACAAGAATGGACTTAGGATAGAGCCTTGCAAGAGTGAGATAATCCATAGTTTTCAGCAATGTTTCATATTTATATATGGCAATATGTAAACTATATGTAATCTGTAAAAGTATCCATTATCAAAATAATATCTTGGGACCACATAGTTTTTACATTGTCTACAATGCACGTGCAGATAAATACCAACTAGAGGCTCATATACTGAGCCTGTATCGCTCACATGACAAAGATGCTTCTAAGCCGATGCTGATGACCAAAAATGTTTTTCCCATAGGGTCTACTGTTAAGTTATTCTACACAGACATCAATGTTTTTGTTAAGCTTTTCCATACATTACTCCAATTCAGTTAAATCAAAATTGCTTCAATGGTTTCACAGTAGATGATGTAAATGAAACCTGATTTCCCATAGAGTAGTATGTTAAACTATGTTCCGCGCTGGCTGCCATTTTTTATTGGATCGTAACAAAATGAGCAATTTTAGTTAAGGACCTTCCATACATCATTCCTGTAAATTTTGGTTGAATTTTCTTCCGTTGTTCCAGGGTAGAAGATAAAAATGTGATTTTCTCTTTTATGGTCCTATGTTAAAACTATCTTGTGTGCAGGCGGCCATATTTTTTTTATCGGATAGTATCAAAATGAGCAATCTCTGTAAAAGATCTTCCATACGTCATTCCTGTAACGTTTGGTTGAATTTGCTTCATCAGTTTCAGAAGAGAAGATGAAAATGTGATTTTTCCCATAGGATTCAATGTTAAACCTATTTTCTGCGCTGGAGGCTGTGTTTTTATCGGATCGAAACAAAATGAGCTTAGATACATTATTCCTGTAAAGTTTGGTTGAATTTGAAAATGTGGTTTTCCCAGAGGGTCTTCTGTAAAACCTAAGTTTCACCCTGGATGCCATCTTCTTTTGTCGAATCAGAACCAAATGAGCAATCTTTTTAAAAGATCTTCATAACATCATTCCTGTTAAGTTTGGTTGAATTTCCGTCACACATAGTTAGTCGTCATAAAGGCGGGAGGTTGATGAATCATTAAACCTGGGTTAACCCACCATTTTAAAGATAAATGCACGTTCCAAGTCGGGTATATGACAGCTTGCCAAAAATGTTCTGTGTTTGGTTGTGTTTTTTCGATTTTGTCCTACGGTTTACGGATTTTCCTTACTGGTCTTTCCCTGTAATTGCTTCGGAATTTTGTTGTCACTTTTATTGATTTCAGAGGAGAAGATGAAAATGTGATTTTCCCATAGGGTCTAATGTTAAACCAAGGTTCCGCGCTGGTTGCACGTTTTTTTTTTTTTCGTCGGATCAGAATGAACTGAGTAATCTTTGTTAAGGACCTTAAGTACATCATTTCTGTAAAGTGTTGTAGAATATGCTTTTGTGGTTTCAGAGGAGAAGATGAAAATTTGATTTTCCCAGAGGGTCCAATGTTAAACCTTAGTTCCATGCTAGCAGTCATGATTTTTATTGGATTAGAATAAAAATGAGCAATCTTTGTAAACGACCTTCCATACATCATTCCTGTAAAGTTTTGTTGATTTTGCTTCAGTGGTTTCAGAGGATAAGAAGAAAATGTGAATTTCCCATAGGGTACAATGTAAAACTAGCGGGATGCAGACATAGCCTCTAAAAAGTTCACTTGGAGCAGTCATTATCTCATAACTTTGAGCTGTTTTCGTGACTGCTCTCAAAGTTAACTTGAAACAGAGGTTATGTCTGCACCCAGCTGTATGTTCTGGCATATTTTTTTATCGACTAGAAACGAAATTAGCAATATTTGTAAGGACAATTAGTACATTATTCCTGTAAAGTTTAGTTGAATTTGCGTCAGTTTCAGAGGAGAAGATTCAAAATATGATGTTCCCTTATGGTCCCATGTTAAAATTTGTTCCTCGCTGGCGGTCATGTTTTTTTATCGGATCGGAACCAAATGAGCAATCTTTGTTAATGACCCCTGTAAAGTCTGGTTGAATTTGCTTCAGTGGTTTCAGAGGAGAAGATGAAATATGAAAAGTCAACATACGACAGACGGACGGACGAACGACGGACGCCGGACAACGGACGCTAAGTGAAGGCAATAACTCACATTGACCTTTTGAACAGATGAGATGATAAACGCTTAAGTCTGCTTTAAGAAAAAAAATTCTTATTGTAAATATATACATGTTAAATGTATGAATAGTTCGGTAGCGAGCTATCGATATTTGAACATTTAATATCATGTAATCATATACGGTTAAATGGAGAGGTAATTTTACGCCGAATCGAAATATCGATGTCGTACAATTCATGGTAGGAGAGGTCAAAGACTGATAATTTCCCCTCCCATGAGATGTTGAACGAAGAAAGAAGTTGATTTTCTTGTATCTCAATAATATAAGAGTACAAAGTTACTTCAAATAGCCTTTCAATTCTCTTTAAATCATGAAAACGTTTTCCACGTGATTGTTAACAAATTTAGGTCTTGGACATACCACATTTTGGATGGCCATGACATTCCCATTCGATAATTTTAATTTTAAATTTAATTTAATGTATTATGCATAAACTGAATTTATTTTTTTCTGAAACAAAATGTATCTCATCTTCTACAGAAGAGGACATTTTTCGTCAGAGTCAATTTTTTGGTAAATTGGGCTTTTAACATTGTTGGGTATTTAAGCCCCCTTTTCATTGTCTATGTTCATTCGACCAAAAATATGATTGTGGCAGTATTTTGCCACGAAGTTATCGCCTTCGTATTCGCTTTCAGCATCTTTTTACAAAAAGTGCACTGCATATTGGTGAAAACATGAATAGGGGCAAATAATCGATGGTTTGTAAAGATATATTTAACTTAAAACACATTTCGGTGTCAGTTATTAGCTATATAAAATGTAAACTGGGGTCAGAAATTCATGAACGGACATAGACATGTGATCGTAGTCTTTCCATGGACTTTACATAATTGAAGCATATAGTGCAAGTAGGGAATTAAAGTAGGTTTGCTTAATACACTTAGTCTAGTATATGTTTTCATTAACATATGTAGGATAAAAAAATTCCTAATAACATTGCGAAATCTTTACTCAATAAATCAAGTATAAATTGTTTACAAAATCTACACAACGTGTGATAAATATTTATAATAATAACATTACGAAGACCATAAAGTCCAAGATGTTTGAAACTGATAAAGGGCATCGAAATAAAAGATGCAAAAAGATCTGGTAAAATCGTTATCTTTTTTCTTTACATTGTTACATGCATGCTTAAAGCAATTCAATAATAAAATGGCTTGGCAAAAGAAGCAATCTGGAATGTCGTATTAAAGAGTGTTTAATACCCCACAAAGGTCTTGCACAGTGGATAAAGGAAAATATACGAAACAAAATTAAAATTTAAATAGACAAAAAGGATTAAAATTATGTTTATACTTAAATCGAAATCATATCGTTGCACTTAACGCCTACTTTCATGTAAGAAAATGTATTTGAGGAGTAAAACCAAATGAAATGCTAATAAAATTGAATGTATATATAGCTAGTTTGATAAAATAGAGTGCTCAGCACATTGGTTTAACATTGTACCAGATTTGAAAATAATGAAATCACAGCCTTACGGCATAATCTGTTGAGGTTGTGTTCGCTGGTACTACGATAAATTTAACAATCATTACTGAACATGAAGAAAAAAAGATAGCAAAATCACAAGCAATACAATACAATAAAGTTGATGGAAGAATACACCATTCAAAACATAGGTAACTGAGGGAAAACGGAAAAAAAACAAAAGACAAATCAAGGACTTGAGACAGTCACAAGGCACGGTTATAAGAACTAAGACACTCATAGCGTGAATTCCCATGAAAACCGGGAGACATCAGATTCCAAATCCAATAAAAGATTCTAAATATTTAACATACATAGTATCTAAATTACCTGCAGGCAGATCAATATTCTAAAATAATTCACAGGTTCTAGTTACAAAATAAATCTGTCCTTTCGCAAAATATGGAGGGCTTGGTATTATTGACACCATGAAATATGTTACTATCCCTGCTCAAGCAGGTACAAGATATTAATGACCAGAATTTTGATGAAATGAAACCTAACATACTTTTAAAAGCATTGTTCTTTGAACAATCAGAGTTACATATTCGGTGATGACCAGAAAACCAATTTCATTTGAAAAACTGCAAAATATAGATTCATGATAATTTTATTAAAACCAAAGGAGTATCACCACCCTGCATAGCTTTGTCCTAAGATATTTGGATTTCCTTTTAAGACCCCATCTGATAATAAGTTCTCTATCAACTTTTACAAATATTTATCATGAGACAGTAGTTGTAGAAATGGCCATCTGTCCTCCGACTGTTCAGTTATTATCTCCACTGAGGAGACAGTAGTTGTCGAAATGATCATCTGTCATCCGACTGTTTAGTTATTATCTCCACTGAGTAGAGAGTAGTTGTAGAAATGACCATCTGTCATCCGACTGTTTAGTTATTATCTCCACTGAGGAGACAGTAGTTGTCGAAATGATCATCTGTCATCCGACTGTTTAGTTATTATCTCCACTGAGTAGACAGTAGTTGTAGAAATGGCCATCTGTCATCCGACTGTTTAGTTATTATCTCCACTGAGGAGACAGTAGTTGTCGACGAAATGATCATCTGTCATCCGACTGTTTAGTTATTATCTCCACTGAGGAGACAGTAGTTGTGGAAATGGCCATCTGTCATCCGAATGTTTAGTTATTATCTCCACTGAGGAGACAGTAGTTGGCGAAATGATCATCTGTCATCCGACTGTTTAGTTATTATCTAAACTAATTAGACAGTAGTTGTAGAAATGGCCATCTGTCATCCGACTGTTTAGTTATTATCTCCACTGAGGAGACAGTAGTTGTCGAAATGATCATCTGTCATCCGACTGTTTTAGTTATTATCTCCACTGAGGAGACAGTAGTTGTCGAAATGATCGTCTGTCATCCGACTGTTTAGTTATTATCTCCACTGAGGAGACAGTAGTTCTAGAAATGGCCATCTGTCCTCCGACTGTTTAGTTATTATCTCCACTGAGGAGACAGCAGTTGTTGAAATGGTCATCTGTTTTCCAACTGTTTAGCTTTATCGTCATCGAGGTGACACAAGTTGGCGAATGGCCGTCTGCAAAATAAAATAAAAATTATGCTAAAAATATATAACACTTCTTTAAGAAGGAATTGAAATACATTGGCCAACAAATAACGAAGCAAAAATGATGAAAGAGTAATTCCAAATTCAAAACTCTTTCGTGCAATGATATCTAAAAAACATGAAAAATATATAAACTCAGATTTCTTTCAAGGGAGGTAATTTAAGGCACAATTTCAGTAATTTTATTGCATTTTGCCTACTTATTCTTAATTTTGAAAAAAAATGCATCGGTAGATTTTCCTAAAACTTAAGTATATCTTACATAAACTAATTTCCTTTCTGTCCTCAGTTTTGGCGTAATTTAAACGACTCAAATGTTTACTAGAACTGTTTATTACTGATAAAAATTGGTAAACTTTTCAGTTTATATGGCCCAAATTACCCAATGTGTTTCAGTTCAAACTATTAAAATCTATTATTCTATATCATACCTACATTAACAATTGTTTATACTACTGCATTCTGCGTTTGGGATAATTTTGTATCAAATACAATTTCAATAGGAGCCTATTTTATACACCAGAAGCAAGTACTGAACGGAACAAATAATATGAGGAAACATACTCAATATAGACATAAAACGGAACGGTGAATATTGTTGAAAATTGCTTCAAGTTTATACGAACATCAATATTTTAAATATGTAAATATAAAAAAAAATAATGATAATAAAATAAAACAATTGGTAAATTTCAGGTCTACTCAGGTCTACCCATTTTTTGGGTTGTTAAGCCTTTTAGGAATATTTTCAAGAAATTAATTAATACTTTGGACATTACAAGTAATACAGTATTTCGAAAAACGTTTTTGAATTGAGATTGTTCACAAGATCATCTATATATAAGGGTAAAAGACCTGTTGACTATTTGGTTATCAATATTTGGCTTTAATGAGAACACGTGAATAGATTGCCTTGCCTTTTCTTTAGCTGCAATTTGATTTTTCACATATTAAATAATTTGTATCTAAAGATGGGTACCACGCGAGGAGCAGATCATGCTTACCCTTCCTAAGCACCTGATGATTCCTCAAATTTGTTGTAGGAGTTTACACTGTTGCTGCTGTAATTTTGTGACATTCTTGTTCAGTTTTATTCATTTGTTTTGTCTTTTTGTCATGCTGTCTCAATTCGTGTTAGATATTTGGAATTTTCGATTCCCCATTTTTGCTTCGATATTCGTTTGCTGATGTATTAGATAATTATAGTATAACTAATTGACCGTCGTGAATATCAATTAAAATGTTACGGGTGCCGAACAACGCAGAAGGATTAAACGAGTTACGGAACTTTGTTCCGCAACGAGTTGAATCCACTGCGTTGAGTGTGATTTTTATAGATATTCATGATGGTCGATTAGTTATGTTTTTTTATTATATAGATTTTCTACTCAAAAACCGAGATTTTAGATGCGGATTATTTTTTCATTTCAATACTTGACGATGACATTAAGAGATGTTTTGACGTCGCTTCATTAAGACGTCATCCGGTGACTAGCAATCCTTTATTTTCACCGGTGACAATATGATATTTATTTAACTGAGAAAAATCGATAAATCACCTATATATCTATATAATACTTTTGGAATATATAGTTTTTTTAACAGCACTAATCTTCCTATATAAGAGGTGAGGGAGATGTCTCTGTAGTTGAAGGGATAAGGCTTACTACCATTCCATGAATTAAAGATATAAGGCTTTCGTTTCATATTTTTAGAAATATTTCTTCAAGAAAATGTAATTGAAAGGTTATTAAATGGATTTTTATCTACATTTTTACATTTGATATAATTATTTGCATACGAAATTTTATCATTTCATTGGATATTAAATCACATGCTTAAGATTTACAATTTTAGAGTATTAACAACTTTTATGCTTTCACAAGATTTAATGTAAGATTGTTAAGCTTTTTAATAATATTTTCAATCATTATGATATTTTTGGACTTACATCCCGAATCTAAAATTTACGACAAAAGGGACGATTTTGATTTCAAAAACACAATTGCTGCTGAGTCGCTACCGGCCACTAACGCAATAGAAGGGAAGGTTTGGCTAGCCATAAAACCGGTTTAAACCACCATTTGTTTTGAAATGCCTGTACCAAGTCAGAATCATTTCGGTGAACAATTTTGCTGGTGGTTTCCACCTGATTTTTGTCTCATGGACTTCGGATTTTGACCACTCTGTTCGGAAATTTTGTTTTACCCCCCCCCCCCCTTATAGTAAGTTCAAGACGGCCCCTAGCACCGCTTTGGATAGAATTCATTGCTAGATTTCGAGCATAGCTACATCTATGCATTGCACGCATGAATGCGGGTTGTCAACAAAAATAAAGTAAACTGGCAAAGTGTTTTCACAACTTGTCATCCGTTGCCCGAAAAATGATCAACAAGAGACAGCCACAACATATAAACAACCACAGGGCTGTCAGAGTCAATTGCACGATAACGTGACATTATAAAATATTGAGATGTGAGCATTATAAATAGAATAGCATTTTGAAATTACACAAAATAAAATGCCAAAACTTTGAAAAAATGATAGTGTATTATAGATATTAGAAATCCTCTCATGAATAAGTACACCATGGCTGAAATATATAAAGAGCATAATCTCTCATGGGATTTTTTTTTTACTGATTCCACACTGCTGGAGAGACAAACTTTAGTCTGGAATAAACAACTGAAGGATATGCAAAGCAGTTAAATTCTGGAATTTTTTGTCACAAGATAACAACAAAATTTAACAGTAGTTGGTAAATCTCGAAAAGAATCGCGGTTTCTTATTTTGCTTTTATGGATATTTTACAATTCGCTATTTGTTCTCTTTCAGCTCTGACATGTTTTTCGACCAATGGGGTTCCAAATGGTTTGGTTTGATCTGCACTGATGAGACATAAGTTGTCGAAATGCGTATATGCAGAAAATAAATTAACAGTAACTTCGGTATTTTGTTATTTCTTAACGATATCAGTTTAAGAAAGCAGAGTAAAATTATATTTAGTTATTTTTCCTACATTACTTTATATTCCTCTAGCTAGATCTACTAATTATTAGACAAACCCTGACAGAGCTGATCATGTACAAATAAATGCCAGTCATGACAGAGAATTTAATTATTGTAAGAGTTAAAAAGTGACTAATTTTACTAGAATTAGCAGCTTAAAGGTATGTTTTACTCGAGACTCCCTTTGTTTGACAAGGTGTTCCTCTATGATTTATACAAATTTGCCCGTCAATAATTGTCTGTCAACAAAGACATTGGAAACATGTGAAAGTAATTAATTGCTTATCAAACATTTGTCAAAATGACGTTGTACAAACATTCAAAAAAATATTCAGCGTCAACAGGTCAATGTATCAATATATTTAAGAAGTTTTATAATAGATATGAACATATGGCATTACTCGTAAACAGCTTATAACTAAGGGCATTTCTAATACCCGTTTTTACGGAAATTTTGTCAAATGCCAGAAATTGATTAAAAGTCCAGAAAAGCAGGGACGTAACTTACATTCTTTACGTAATAGGGGATATCTACAAGATATTATGCTTGCATGCGTTAAATGAGATTTGAGACCTAGTGACCTGAAAATTTTGCACACATAGTGGCCTCTCACTGATATTGCCGATGTCTACTGAAATTTATGATGATTCTTGAAATTAAAGAAACAACTGAACCACCTACTTCAGCTTTTATTGTATATTGACGAAGAAGGACGTTTGAAATCTAAGCTATATGACAAGCGTGATGATTTTAATTTCCCAATTGTGAACTTTCCCTTTCTTAGCAGCAATATACCTACCTCTCCAGCCTATGGAGTGTACATTTCACAGTTGATTCGTTACTGTCGAGCGTGTAGTTTGTACAGTGATTTTTTGAACAGAGCAAAAACAGTGTCCAAAAGCTGCTTAGTCAGGGATTTGTTCAACCTAGGTTAATTTCATCCCTTAAGAAATTCTATGGCCGTCACCATAACATCATTGAAAGATAGGATGTGTCAGTATCCAAAATGAAAGTGAACATTTTCAGCTAGATTCACGTCTTCCCGGGTTAGACTACCGACTGACATTGTCGCGGATTGAATCACTCTCAGTGTGACGGGTGCTGTTAACAGAGCAGGACATGCTTACCCTTCCGGAGCACCTGATGTCACTCTCAGTTTCACTGAAGTTCACAGTGTGAGTGCCTTTGTTTTAAATGTTGTAATTTCTGTTTCTGTGATTTGTATCTGTCTAACGTCATTGTTTTTTGTGTCTAACGTCATTGTTTTCTGTGTTCTCGTTTTGGCCATGTCTTCGGACTTCGATTTTTGTAAATTTCAGTCCTTTGTTCCTTCGGTATTCTATTGCCGTTGTTTCTTGACCAAACCCTTTTGGAAGATTTTTCTTCCGTAGTGCGACAGTGCTCTACCAGTAGACTAGGCTCCTTGAGCTAGCCGGCAGTTTAGCGGCAAGCACTCCAGGACCCATCTTTCAAAATTACGTATTGTCTTTTTCTCTCCTTTCAAGATTGTGGTCATGGAGTTAGTAGTCTACCTGTATTGGGTTTTATTCGTATGTTTTTATACTATAGGGAAACGGGAGAGATAAAGAGGGGGTTTTGGTACCCATAAACCAACCGGTTAACGTTACCGCTGGCTTTTGCTGGTGTCGATACCAAGTCCGGCTGTCCCGAGTTCCTATCGTTGTCTACGTTTGAGTTTTGTCTTATTCGTGTTTTTCCTGTCTAGTTACCTGGCGGATTGTGGCGTGTAATTATAATTTTCGGCCATTGTTTCCTGTTATCCATTTTGTTACATCGTTAATATGGGAAGGGGTGACTTTTTACAATAGAAAATACATGAAAGGTATTAACTATTGAAACCATACTTATGTGATAGGGTTAGGCTTTTGAAACACTAGCAGCACACCTATTGATAAAGTATACAAATGCCCAGCCGCAACCCACTAAAAGTTATTGATCAAAATTTAAATTCCTGTAAATAAGTAGGATTTGGAGACCCCATATCGACATACTATCGTGACATCTGCTAAATGTGGTTCCAGTGTTTGGGAGAAGAAAATGCTTTTTCATTTGCGAATTCAGTATACAAAGAATAATAAATCCCAATAGTATTTCTGGTAAATATTTCTTTTAACTGAAATACAACACTCTTGTATGGCAGTATTTTGCTTTTTTATCTCAATCGACGTTAATTGACCCAGTACTTTAGTACTTTTATTCTGATTTATGTTGTAATATGAGGATCCAAGGAATATTATTTTCGGCTATCAACTTAAAAGAAAGATGATGCCTTATAATATAGATCGCGGTGAATGGTCCAGTTTTCCCAGTTAAATAAATTTCATATTGTCACTGGTAAAAATAAGGATTTCTAGTCAGTGGAGGAAGTGACATCACAATTTATCGCCAATGTAGTTGTGAAATAAACAACTGGCGCCTTGAATTGAACAAAAAAAAATAATCCGCATTAAAAATCTCGGTTTTTGAGTATAAAATCTATATAATAAAAACACATAAATAATCGACCATCATAAATATCAATAAAAATGTCAATCGTGTCGATCAACGCAGTGGATTAAAATCGTTTAATCCTTCTGCGTTATTCAGCACTCGTCACATTTTATATATGGTGACGTTGAGATGAAGAACAACAATTCCTTTGCTTATTTTACCTCGATTTGTGGAGCCTTTGTCTCATGTGCATTTACTACATATCCTTTCCATCATAATTTATTAATCAATTTATTTATTTATTTATTTACAAGATGGACCGTTTATATAAATATACGACGTGTTTTATTGTATTTCAGTACTTCTTTATATAGGTACGTTTTTTTTTCTTTTTTGGTCGCTGAAAGATGTTCACATTATGGTTGCTAAGCTGCAAATATGAGGTTCATAGGAAAACCTAAATTTGTCACATAACAGATAACCCGTCAATTAAAAACCCAATTTGAGCAGTGTGAGATATTTGAATATTTATTCATTCTACGACAATGTGCAAGCGACGATCTTGCCAACATAGCGGTATATTTCATGTAAAGGGGTACCCAAACCTAGATCAGATTTCCTAAGCTTCGTCTACAGAGCTCACCGGGTGCATCCTATGGTAGTGAATAGGGAAATACCTTGTCAACGCGAAGTAGTCAGGTCAGATTCAAGAAACCTGGCGACTAGCAATTGTAGACAAACAATATTGAGGAACGCCACGCTCCATGCAGTAATTAGAATTGTCCTTTGAAGGAGTATAAAACCTGCAAGAGGAGTTGATTTCACATAATGAGTACCCTTTATGCGGACGAACAGACAGACAGACAGACAGACAGACAGACAGGCTGATACAACCTGTATATCCTTAAACTTCGTTTGCAAGAGTATAAAGATTTCGTGAAACTCCTTCA
>MJUU01045055.1:12752-34622 GCA_002080025.1 Modiolus philippinarum
CACGACCATATAACACATACATATAACACTTGATTTTCACTTTATTTGCATATAATTTTTTGATGCAAACATTGCATACCTCCAAATATATAAAAAAAAACCAAAAATATTGATATCTCTATCAAAATTAAATTAAAACAATGCAAGCAATTTGGAAAGAAATTGCAAAATTTGCAACATTTAAAAAAAACCACATACTGTGATAGTTTTTGAAGTTTTTATTAGGATTGCTTTTTTTGAAAGAATCTCTTAAAATTATAAGATATTAGAAAACTTTTGTTCCTTAGTTCCATCATAATATCATTAACATAATTAAGGTGTAATATATGTTACTACATTTGACTTTCAGATTATTGATGTTATAGCTAAAGGTGCTTATGGCAATGTATACATGGTCAGACGAGAAGATGAAAAACAAAACTATGCAGTTAAGGTTGGTTGGTTGATTGATTCTTGTAGAAATTGTTCAAATTTATGGTTTTTGATCTAATCATGCTAAAATATGAATAGTTTGCAACAAACTTTAACCATACATTCTAATTCAATTCATATTCATATTCATACATTCAATATTCATACTCATTCATATTCATACATTCATACATTCATACATACATTCTAATTCAATTCATATTCGTATTCATACATTCAATATTCATATTCTAGCATTCAATTCTATTTCGAATTGTATGAATTAGTAATATTCCTGTTCAAAAACCTCTAACAAATGCTTTAAGAAAAAAACTTGTCAAGTGTAATAATCTATATGTTTGTTTCCATTGATTTATTCACTTTTTTACCTTTTCGGGGCCATTTAGGGCTTACTATATGGTGTGAGGTTCCTCACTGTGTTGAAGACCATATGGTGACCCCTAGATGTTTTGTTTTTGGTCGTTTTAACCTGGATATGGGATGTTGTCTCCTTGACATTTACCCCATTTCCTTTCTTTTTCATAATAACTGGCATAATTACTAGAAAATACAGTATCTGTAGTGTTGTATGTGTAAGTAGCTGGTAATATTCCTTTTCAATACCTCTAACACTTAACTGTCAAGTGTAATAATATATATGTACTAGTAACTGGCATAAGATGTTGCATGTGAATATATTGTCCAAATGTCATTATCGTGATCTTCAAGTTTTTATGAATTAAACATATTCTATTTGCACAAAATATTTGCAAAGGGATTGGGCACAAGTTATTACAACAAGTTTTTATTCTGTAAAGGGCAAACAAGATTTAAGCATCAAGACATTATTTGCAGAGCTTGTTTCAGAAAAATAGTTGTATTTTGGTGTTACATTTACTCATTTGATTCCTAGACACCTGCATGTACTGGTTCAAACAACAAAAAATTATTTGCTGATTGAAGTGAAAATTTACATGTCATACTAAACTGACCAGCAAAACTGTAGTAATTTACTGATTTCTTGTATACTTTATACAACTTATTATATAGTCACAGCAACAGATTTTAGTTTGAAAATCTGTATGATTGTAGTTCTCTAAATCATTTGTATATATAGGTGCTGGGTAAAACACAGATTATTGTAGAAAATGCCATTCAGCAGTGTAAGGATGAAGCAGCAATCCAGGTATGATTTATTTTGCTGTGGCTTTTCCTGTCAATGTCATAATACCTACCATAGGTCTTCAATGTGCAGCATTGCCAACAATTTTGCTTGTGAGTACATGAACCTCTTAATATGCAACCATTTCGGTAGCTGTAATATATAAAGAATACAATATTATTCATTTCTTTTAGAATTTGTCTCAAAGAACCATGTGATTTGCCATCACTTGGCATTTGGCATAGCCTTATCATTTTTGTTGTTCGTGTCATTACCTTTTTTCAAAGATCTCCTGAAACTGCTGAACCAGAACTAACCAAACTTGGCCTAACTGTATAGTATGATAAATTTTTTTTGCCAAGCTTTTCTCTGCAGTGGTATACATACAGACTTCATATTTGTGTAGTCTTCAGACCTGTTAGGATGCTACTTCCTTTTTTAGCTCAACTGACCCGAAGGGTCAGTGTGAGCTATTGCCATCACTTGGCATCCGTCCTCCCTTAACTTTTCACATTTTCATCTTCTTCTCTGAAGCCGCTGTAGCAAATTCAACCCAACTTTACAGGAATGATGTATGCAAGGTCCTTTACAAAGATTGCTCATATTGTTCCGATCCGATAAAAAACATGGCCACCAGCTCGGAACTTAGGTTTAACATTGGACCCTATGGGAAAAATCACATTTTCATCTTCTGCTCTGAAACCAACAAAGCAAATTCAACCAAGCTTTACAGGAATGATGTACTAAAGGTCCTTAACAAAGATTGCTCATTTCGTTCCCATCTGACAAAAAACATGGCCGCCAGCACTGAACATGGATTAACATTGGACCCTATGGGAAAATCACATTTTCATCTTCTGCTCTGAAACAGCTGAAGCAAATTCAACCAAACTCTACAGGAATGATGTATGGAAGGTCCTTTACAAAGATAAGTTATTTCTTTCCGATTCGATAAAAAACATGGCCTCCAGAGTGGAACTTAGGTTTAACATTGGACCCTATGGGAAAAATCACATTTTCATCTTCTGCTTTGAAACAGCTTAAGCAAATTCAACCAAACTTTACAGGAATGATGTACTAACGGTCCTTAACAAAAATTGTTCATATCCTTCCAATCCGACAAAAAACATGGCCGCCAGCACGGAACTTGGGTTTAACATCGGGCCCAATTGGAAAATCACATTTTCATCTTCTGCTCTGAAACCGCTGTAGCAAATTCAACCAAACTTTACAGGAATGATGTATGCAAGGTCCTTTACAAAGATTGCTCATTTCGTTCAGATCCGATAAAAAACATGGCCACCAGCGCGGAACTTAGGTTCAACATTGGACTCTATGGGAAAAATCACATTTTCATATTCTGCTCTGAAACGGCTGAAGCAAATTCAACCAAACTTTATAGGAATGATGTACTAACGGTCCTTAACAAAGATTGGTCATTTCCTTTCAATCTGACAAAAAACATGGCCACCAGCACGGAACATGGATAAACATTGGACCCTATGGGAAAATCACATTTTCAAAATCTGCTCTGAAACCACTGAAGCAAATTCAACCAAACTTTACAGGAATGATGTGCTAACGGTCCTAGACAAAGAATGCTCATTGGGTTCCGATCTGATAAAAAATATGGCCGCCAGTGGGGAAGATAGTTTAACATTAGCACGGGTGCTAAAGGAGAACATAGCTAAATATTAGACCCATTAGTAAAAAACATCATTTTTGGTCATGCATGGCATAGAAGCATTTTGTCAGGTGAGCAATACAGGCTCAGTCTCTGAGCCTCTAGTTACCGACTTTTTGACATGTTTTGCTTTATTGAGTAAAGTGCTCCCTCGTTATACTACCCCTCTTTAATGGTAGTCCTTTACTTATCGCCACTTATATCAAGGTCCACTTTTGAAAAAGTTACATTGTTTCTATGTATTTTATTCCCTCCACATATCGCCACTCTCACACACATACCGTCCAAAAGGAGGCGATATAACGAGGGTGCACTGTATGTTTCCTCTTCAATTGAGACTTTTTATCACAATCTTTTTTTGGCCATGCCATATTGTAAGGTGCATTTTCAAACTTGTGCAGATTATAAGAAGGTAAAGACTAGAGTGGTGGTATCTAGAGTGAACAAGACCATGCAGATTGCCAATAAAAAAGTCAATATGGCTAATAATCAAGGACAAATAAAGTGTTTTCAATGGCCAATATAAATATTTTTTTCTCTTAGATACATGGTGAACTGATACATAGTAAGAATAATCATAGGATGGTCCTTTGGTGACAATAAATAAAACCTGTAGCTAGTTAAGAAATATAGGCTCATATGAGCCACTAGTTTCACATTGAGCCATATTTTAGCGATGACAATAAATAGAAAATCTGTATTGATAAACTTTCCATATCTATACAGAACATACCATATTATATATGTTAAGGATTTTTGTGTCATATTGAGATTTACAAATGTACATTAAATGCTATGAAAGAAAAACTTCTTTGTTGCCCTTTATGAGCCTATATTGAGATCAGCTCCACAGTTCTGTTGTTTGTATATATGTAATGATAACGCTGAAATGGTATATGGACTTTAAAAAAATTAATAGCATTGAATATAGGGTATCCCTAACATGGACTAGACTCAGGTGAGAACCAGGCCGTTGGGCTTCATTTAAAAAAAATGTTTGTTTGCCATAGCCCGAGGGGCATAAAAAATATTGGGTCGGTAGGTAGGTTTTTTTTTTTTTACTTTTGAATTATGGTTTGACCTGTTTATTTTTTCCTTATTCCCACTATTGAACCAAGCTGCATTACATAATGTGTGCCTGCACATGGATCCCTAATATCTGACACGACAGTTTGCAAGATGCATTTCAGAAACCTTATCATCTATCAATTGATTAAAGACTCTATCTTTAGCTGAAATAAAAGTTTAAAAAAAATCGTCCACACTCAGAAAACCCAATTGAAAAGGAAGTGTTTAAAAAGGCCTAACAAGAGGCTTTGAAGAGCCTTTATCACTCACCTGGACCATGGCTGACATATATATATATTGATGAACATCATTTCCAGTAGGGTTCAGAGTTTAAATATGTTCCCTGCTGAGGCCACTTTGGATTGGATGCAGACATGCCAGATTAAAATTTTGAAGGGGGCTACCCAAGGACTTTTGTGATCAAAGATTGGTTGCAACTGGATTAGTGGTTTCAGAGACCCAATTCTTTTAAAGGAAATCAATATAAACCATATTCCCACTGTAGGCCATTTTGAAAGAGGTAGTGATCTGCTGGATACCCTTTTTGAAGGGACCATTTAAGGACCATTGTGACTAAGTTTGGATCTCACTGAACTAGTAGTTTCTGAGATCTTTGTTTGTCTTTTCCATAGGGTCCAATTTTGTCACTATGACCCCCCGCTGCGGACATCTTGGATGAGGTATGGACCTCAGTGCCAGATATCTTTTATGGAAGGGACTATCTAAGGACCATTCATTGGTATTGTGACTAAGTTTGGTTGTAATTGGATTCAATGGTAGTTTCTAATTAGAAGATCTTTGACAGGTATTTTTTCGATATGTCTGTTCTCGCATTTCTTTGTATTGAAGAATATGAAAAGACCCATATGATATAGAAGGAATTGCATTTTTGTTATGTGTTTTAGTTGTCTTTTACTAATTCTTACAATACTGTTTGAATCAAGTCTGACATACCTAACATAAAAAAAATAATAAAGGAACAGATTTAATACTGTCAAGCATTGTCAGATTTTCCTAGCTTTGATAGGTTTAAACTATAACTAGTCCAGTAAGATCCAAACTTAGTCACTTCGGTATTTTGTTATTTATTACCACTGGGACGATGCTGTTAGTCCCCGAGGGAATTCACTAACCCAGTAGCCAGTACTTTGATGTTGGCCCGAAAACCTACTTTATTTGGAAACATGCAATATCTAAAATTTATAAAATTTTGTTTAAAACTAAGGAGTATCTCCCTCTTGCATAGCTCTGTCCATAGCTGATTTTGGCTTTTCTATTTAGATTTTATTTGTTATCTTGTTCTCTATCAGTTTGTACACATATTTCAGTTTATGGATTTCCAAATGTTTTGATTTTATCTGCACTGAAGAGACATAAATTGTTGAAATGCGTATATGCAGAAACAAAATTCACATTAGCTTAGGTATTTTGTTATCTATAAACAATTAACAATTTTGCACATACCTGTAAGCTGTTATCTAGTCCAAAATATTTACTTAAATATCATTCAATTTGTTAAGAGGTGGATATGTTTCAAGAAAATGGAGCTGAGATGTTACAGAGGCCAATTTGACTAGCTCGTGTAACAATGAAAACTAGAAAAATGATAATGTCATAGTTGTTACAAAGGCTGATACTACTTACTAACTTTTGTAAAAAGAAATGCAACTTTGGAGAGCTCCACGGTCACCATATTGTATTTTTTTTTCAAAATCAATATCGTCATCGATGCCATTTTTATAAATGATAATGTCCTCCCAGTCCCATGTATCCGCTTTGTCGTATTAGTAAACATGGTTTCTGTTTCTGATGCAGTAATATTTCGTCTATTTGGGGAAATACACTGCACAAAGGCTAATTGGGTCGCCTGGAGGTAGATCGTATCCCATATCTGTCAATGTTCTTCCCATTTCAGACGAAGATAATTGTTCACGTCCATGCTGAAAAGTTGTGTATTGACGTCGCATGAGCGCTTTAAATTAGCGATAATTTGAAAGCGCTTTGAAGATCAAAAATTAATTTGGACTCGACATGGATCGGGCATGAAAAAAGTCCGGAAATCGAAAAATTCTTTAAAAAAAAATTGCCAGAAGTTATGTCAATAAAAACTTTCCAGTTGGAGGGTTAAAATCAGGTTGGTCGGGCTATGGCAAACAAACAATTTTTTAATTATGGCCTCAGTCTTGAAACAAATAATCCAAGGACAGTTGCAACACCAGAAAAACAAAGACACAACATAAGTACGGCACAAAAAAGGAAAATGAAGAAACACACATGAACGTCACAGACCCAAATAAAAACCCATGGATGAGAGTAGGTGCACCAGTAGAGTAAGCATCTACGGCTTCTTAAAAGACACCGCTGTGTTGAAAATGTCAAATCCAACAGTAAAGCCAAATCTGGTAAGTAAACAACAATCCTGAGCTTTTGAAAGGGAAAGATCTGTTGTCATCTGGAAAACATATATCCCATAGCAGTCCACAAGATCGTGATGACTACTGTAAATTTCTGCTTCTCAAGTCACTCATGAAATACATTTGAACTTGGATCGTTCAAACCCTCAAGTGACTGATGAAAACAGTTGGAGCTAGAGGGGTGTTCCAGCTATTGAGGTCGAACTGTGTTTAAATTTGTACATAGGGTCTAGAAAAAAGGTGCAAGTTCTTTCAGTTGGAGCCATCAAAGTTCAACTTTTCTCATACTCATACATTTTGTCACTTTTACCTGTTTACAGCATGTTTTCATGAGTATTATTTATAAATTATACTTGAATTACAACTTACAGTATTACTGTAAGTTGTAATTCAAGTATAATTAATAAATAATTTTCATACAATATACCTTTTAGCATGGTTAGTTCACAAAATGACAGAGAAAGCATATTCACAAATCATTCATTTTTACTGATAGATATATAGGCAAATGTCTTCAGTTTTGCAGCGCAGTTTATATGTCCAGCCTGTTGGACCACACCAAATTGTCAAAAGATCTTGGATTTTTTAAAATGATTTTTTACAGGCAATGCTTGGAGATCACCCATTCATTGTAAAACTTCATGAATACTGGCAATCACGTAAATATTTGTATATAGGTAAGTTTAAATGTATGGTTATTTAAACAAAAAAACTGTTAACATTGGACCGACTATGACCCTGGTCATTGTTATGCATATATTCATTTATCAATTTGAAAATTGATAAAGGAATAGGAATTGAAAGATAACCATGGTAATAGTATATCGACTATGATTTTGATTTAAATTTAGTTGATTTTCAACATTTTTGTTTCATGTTTATTGTAAAAATTGAATTAACCTTTCAGCTTATCGTCTTGGTAAATATAGATTACTTTTATCTGTTACTGCTCTTTTTTACAAAAAATGGCAGATATTTGAAGCAAGGCTTTGCACTTAAAAACTTTTGTTTTACGAAAGGATATGCAGTAAATGAACATGAGACCATAACACATATGTTAGCTCCAACCGAAAATAATTTTAATGAGCTGTAATTCCTCATCAGCAGCACTAGAACCCAAACATGGGAAATCCACAATTTAAAAAAAAATGTTTAAAATGCATAAAACCAAACAAATCTGAATAATCAGTAATATCAAATAAAGCGCTGTGTTGATGTGTTGATTCTTGTCGGAAAGTATATAAATGCCAAAACTATACAATTAAAGTATGAGTATGATGAGGTAGATCCTTTATATTATTAGAACAAGAATACATGTAACATGTTGTATATATTTTTCTTTTACCCAACTTAACTTTGGTTTATCTGAAATTGTAAATGTTCAACTTGGGAGTTTTAACACACGTGTACATGTATAAACACAAAGCTGAGATTTGCAATATTCCTATTGCATGCTAATCAGCTTTTTGTACATTGTCACATGTATAGGTTTTAAGCAAATAGGAGATGCACATCTGTTTATAGAAAGTCAAGGTTTAAAATATAATTGTAGCATTCTAAATGGCCGTTTGTACTTTGTCACATGTTATCTTTTGAACAAATGGAACAGGAGAACTTGCAGCAAAAAATAATAAAAAACAATGTTTATTGTGATTTTCTGGTAGATGTTGACTCAATTTTCTGTTATTGGTACTGTCAGATACATATACACATGATATAGATGTATTTAACAGCCTTATATACAATTAATGTAAAAAAAACTTGTTTGATTTAGTTTTAGATTATGTGCCATATGGAGATATGTTTACATTGTGGACATTCCATGGATATTTTCCTGAACCTTTAGTTAGAGTGTATGTTGCACAGTTGTCCTTAGTATTAGGTATGTATTCAAAAAATGGCTTCAAATACATTTAAAAGTATATGGATCATTAAAACATTCAAGATCCATTTGAGCTCTAGTCATCACTTTATGATCATTATTGGCATATTCTATATTACCATAACACCAATCATTAATCCAAGATTGCCACCACTATAAGTCTTATCTTTACCTTAATCCTGATGATGGAAATATATAAGATTCTACATCCTGAAAACATTTCATATATATGCACAGTATAAATACAAACGTTGAAGCAGCCACAGCCCGCTAAACTCACCTCGACGCGATGCATTATGTTAAACATGTCAGTAAACAGGAATGGACTATACTAATTCAGTCAATCATTTAACAGATTCATTCATGCACATAATTTAAGTCACAGACAGCATTCAAATTATTCACTGCAGCTGTTATCCCTGTCAATGTGGGACATGTCAGTAAGCAGAAATTGACTTTAACCACTTTACCTGACCGAGTCGCACATGCATAAAATGTAGGTCACAGCATCTGAAGCATGCATTATTGTAATCATCACAAAATGCATTGCACACCGATATGGTTGATATGGGACTTGTCAGTAAGCGGGAATTGACTTTAACCATTGTTCCTAACTATGTCTCTCATGCGTAAAATGTAGGTCACAGACAGCATCCAAAGCATGCATTGTTGTTGTCATCCCAAAATGCATCATACTTACCAATATGGTTGATTTTGGACATGTCAGTAAACGTGAATGGTCTTTAACCATTCTACTTAACCAAGTAGCTCATGCGTAAAATGTAGGTCAAAGACAGCATCTGAACCATGCATTTCAGTTGTCATCCTTAAATGCCATACAAATATGGTTGATGTGGGACTTGCTTTAATTAAGGAGATTTGATCGTCGATTTGAAATAAATGAATTTCAGATAAGTATGATATTTTATTAGACAATTATAAACATGATAAAAGGAGTCATTTAATCTAAAAACTTTGTTAGGTTGGTGATCTCAATTTTGAGATAAAAGTAATTAAAAAATTGGCAGGAAACTGAATTCCTCTGAAGTTTTGATAGGTTAAACATAAGAAAGGTTTGCCCATGAATGAATGTGACAAAGTAGAAAAGATTAAATGAAATTTTCACAGAATACCCAATAAGATGTATTAATTTAAATTAAGGGGTCCAAGGGCAAACAATTATAATGCTTTTAAATGGATAAATCCAAGAGAGTCCAAAAATATGAAAGAAATACCAAAAACACAAGGAGCTAACCTTTAGAAATGACAGTCCTTTAAATAGGAAAGATGTTAAAAATATATCGTTCATGGCTGCAGTCTTTTTGCCTTTACCTGTTTACCATGGGAACAATTTTAGAAAATATTGAAACCAAATCTAATCTAAATGGGCACAGCTTATAAAAAATTCTTTCAAAAAGATACATATATGAATGTTTGAATTAATACATCCCACACTGCAACGTCATTGGTAACTAGGGGAATTTTATATAGTGATATTATTGTACATTACCTTTTTTGTATGATTAAACATGCTTAAACATAATTTTTTTCTTTTCAGATTTTTTGCATAATTCTGGAGTTATATATAGAGATCTGAAGGTAAATAATATATTTATCATCCTGGGTTATTGTCAGTTTATTGCCTGTTTGTCTTTATTGCTGTGACAGTCCTAAAAGTAAGACATGGCTAGTTCTTTCCAGAGAAGGTAGTGTTGTAAACTGTTGAAGAAGTTAGTCTATGTATTAATGTAGCAGACTACATACCTGTCAGCCCTCCCGCATTTAGCGGGTCACACCCGCAAAACAGCTAAAAATTTGATTATGACCCATCCCCAACCTATCACCCGTACGGGTCAAAGAAATCATCCCCATTCGAAAGTTTTGACCCACAATGACCCCCATTCCCTTAAAATTATATAAAACCCACAAATAATGACTATTGAGTGCTTACTTAAAACATAATTGTCCACATTGAAGCGTTAATTAGACCCAATTTACGGATTAGCTTTCCCGTTAAATAAACACTTTTATGGCGATGTTTACCTTAATGAACTAATTAACCTGGTCAATCAGGCTTCACCTGTATGATTATTGACAATGAACTGCCCTTGAAATGGAATTTTGCATACTGTCAGATATTTTTTATTCCTAATTTTTGTGATTTTTTACAAGTACAAAGTTGATTTGTTTATATTTGCAAAAACACATGTGGTTGTCTCCCTTTTTATTTTTTCATGTTTTCCTATTTGAAATTTTTTAAACAATTCTGAGATATTATGCTCTTCTCCAGCAATTATTTTATGAATAAAAATTTATTTTAAGATATAAAAAGACATAAAAAAAGCAGTTAAAAAGCCTATCTAATTATATTTTTTACAAAATATTGTTCTACTTACATACCATATGACTGCTTCAAAATTAAATGATATATTGACAGATGTACTAAGAATTGTAGAGTAAATGACATATGTAATTTCATGGTCTGAAAGTCATAACATTGGGGAAGTAGGTCTGCACATAAGAAAAGATCACCTCAAGCCAACCCTCAACTATCGATAATATATGAATGTGTAAGGTATATCAACTATATCCATGATGAGACAGTTAAAACAGTATTTCTGTTGACAACCCTTGTTATTATTTCCTCAACATACGCCGTGACGCGTTATCACCCCCAAGGACCAATCACAAAGGGGGTCATCACCCCCTTTGTCTGCTCCAGAGGTTGACAGGTGTGAGATTATCTCACAGACTGAGTAAAATCAAAGTTTGTGAGCAAAAGACCACACTGACATATTGATAAACTGCTTAAAAATTTTAATAATTATAGTTCAGATTAAATGCATTAAAGCCAGAATTGTATTACCTCAATTAAGGTAATTAAGAACAAATGTTTGTTGCTTTCCATGACACTGGCCATTGAAAATGAACATTACAACAAGTTGGAGTTCTGAACCTTTGTCTTAAGTCCACAGATACCTATGTTTTGAGATTCCCAACATCATGTTTTAAATACATGACTATTTGTGTTCTTTTTTAGATGGAAAACATACTGTTTGACCAGGAAGGTAAATATATGTAGTTTGAACTTTATATTCATTGAAAAGAACATTTCCAAGATTCACAGTCGATGTCAACTGCATAAATACCACATTACAGTCTTCCAATAACCAGCAATGAATAGTCATTTCTCTATTTTATACATTTGGAACGCCATTGCAAAAATATGTTATTTAATTTATCCTAAATATAATGTTTTCAATCACAATGCCTGGTTCCCAAAAGTTTTTTCTGGTAAGGCATTGTTTCTTTGTTTTTTAGAACATTTTGATTTGGACTTTCCAGTTTTATTCGACTTTGATTAATAAAAAATAGAAATATTTCCTTCCTGTCTTACATGTGTATATAATAATAGTAAAAAATGTGACACTTTTTATTGCCTTATTCAATTATCCCAAAATTGACAATGCTTTGAATGATAATGCCTGCTTCATTTATATATTTTTTCTTCAAAAATTTTGATATAGGGTTTTAGAATATGTGATCTAAGCACATACATGTGAAACAATGTAGTGAAAGTCCAACAGAACAAGAGTTACAATTTCTGTATATATCATCTTTCCACATGGCTATCGCAGCCTCAAAGGACTTCAGCATAAGATATCTGGTTGACCCTCAACTTATTAAGAAGTCATAAAGTGCCAAAAAAATGGAAGAAAGTTGTAAACAATGGAAAAGTGTTGCAATCAAAAACAGACTTTATTTGAAGTTGCTAACATGGTTCGATGAAAACATTTGTAAATTCAGTTGAATAAGTTGGCTGACAAACATATTTTTCAGTCATACAGCAACTTCAAATATATTTTTATTATTTAAACAGAATGAATGATATAAAAATAAACATTTCCCATGCAACATTGGGAGAATTTGACATAAACTTTTTTAAGTTCTGCTTAGAAATAAGAAATAAAAGACGATAAACAAGTATATGAATTTTGAAAACTGGTATATTGTGAAATATCATCCCACTGGCCAGAATTTGAAGCATAGGGCTCATTTGCTATCAATCACTTGTGCTTCATATTCTGGCTCTAATAATGATATTTTATAATATCCAGTTGTCAAAATTCAGATTAAATATATATGTACATGCACTTGTAAAATTCCATTTTGTTTTATTATAGATATTTATTTATTTAAGAATTTGAGCTGAAAAAGTTCTTTTAAAAGTTCATGGTATTTCTCTTCCATCTGATTTGTATACTTTATTTTTAGGTCATATACAGTTAACAGATTTTGGACTGTCAAAATGGTTAACCAAAGGAGATAAAACAAGGACCATTTGTGGTACTTTGCAATATATGGGTTAGTTAATATTTAATACTTCTTTTATATGAATATATCATGGAACAAAACTTGAAGGAAGTATAAAAAGATATATGGTAGTCAGACACTCAACTATGAATGGCTGTAGTGTAAACTTGGGTTAAAGTTTACAAGACTAAACTTTGACATTAAGATTCTCTGAATTTCACGATTGCATGAAAAAAAAATAATCTCCCAACATCTCATTTTCAACTTTTTCTTATAAAATAATACAGTTTTCCAGCTTATTTTATGACAGACAAATTCAGATAGAGAAGAAATTTAACTGAAAACCAGAAAAAATTTTGTAAAATATACTAAATTGCAGCCTAAAATAGTAAGCATTTTTGAATTTGTTTTACCTCACTTTTAAACCGTTTATGATTCTGTATGTAGTGTTAAAGCAATGTCGTATCTGTTTCCTTAATGAACATAAGTTAAATGTTTATCAATATTTTGTTTATTTATATTTTTTTCTGACATTTCTCATTGTTTATATTAGCTCCAGAAGTTCTAGTCTCCCATCCTTATGGTCATACAGCTGATTGGTGGTCATTGGGAATACTTATGTTTGTTATGTTAGCTGGCAAGGTGAGTGTGGTATAACTCTCAAAGATCTGTATCATTATTTAATACATATGTGTTATGGTCCCATGTTCATTTACTCCCTATTCTTTTGTAAAATATTTTCTTTAAACAGTGAAGATATGCAATTCGTAACATTTCTACACTTCTTAATGTATAAATGATTTCCCAAACAAATGGTGCTTTATTATTCCCTTACAACAAAGTTGATTAATGGATAAACATTTACATGAATATGGTAAAAATTTCTCAGGTTTCCGTGAATGGATATTTTTATTATTATACCCTCGCTCCCCATCGGGATATGGGTATACTGTTTCCAGTCTGTGTGTGTGTGCGTGCATGTGTGTGTGTGTGTGTGTCGGTCCATTCGTAACACATTTTCGTCGCATTTATCTCAGCAATGGTAAATGGTACAGATCTGAAATTTTGTCACAAGCTTTGTATAAGCAGGCCATATTGTGGGATGCATTTTTGGACCAATCAGAATACTACTTCCTGTTAACCGACTTTGGTCAATTATGACACTTGTAGCATTATTATAGAGTGAATTTTCGTCAAAGTTTTCCCTGCAATGGTAAATGATACAAAGCTGAAATTTTGTCAGAAGCTTTGCATGGTCATGCCATATTGTGGGATGCAATTACTGACCTGTCGAGATACTACTTCCTGTTTACTGACTTGGTCAATTTTGACACTTGTAGCATTATAGAGTGAATTTTCGTCAAAGTTTTCTCTGCAATGGTAAATGATACAAAGCTGAAATTTTGTCGAAAGCTTTGCATGGTCATGCCATATTGTGGGATGTGTTTCCTGACTTGTCTGAATACTACTTCCTGTTTACCGACTTTGTCAGACACTTGTAGCATTATAGAGTGAATTTTCGTCAAAGTTTTCTCTGTAATGGTAAATGATACAAAGCTGAAATTTTTTCAGAAGCTTTTCATGGTCATGCCATATTGTTGGATGCGTTTTCTGACCTGTCGGGATACCACTTTCTATTTACCGACTTGGTCAATTTTGACACTTGTAGCATTGCAGAGTGAATTTTCGTCAAAGTTTTCTCAGTAATGGTAAATGATACAAAGCTGGAATTTTGCCAGAAGCTTTGCATGGTCATGCCATATTGTGGGATGCATTTTCTGAACAGTCGAAGGACTACTTCCTGTTTACCTACTTGGTCAATTTTGACACTTGTAGCATTATAGAGTGAATTTTCATCAAAGTTTTTTCTGTGATGGAAAATGATACAAAGCTGAAATTTTGTCGGAAGCTTTGCATGGTCATGTCATATACTAACTTGGTCAATTTTGACACATGTAGCATTATAGAGTGAATTTTCGTCAAAGTTTTCTCTGTAATGGGAAATGATGCAAAGCTGAAATTTTATCAGAAGCTTTGCATAGTCATGCCATATTGTTGGATGCAATTTCTGACCTGTCGAGAAACTACTTCCTGTTTACCAACTTGGTCAATATTGACACTTGTAGCATTCACTACTGTAAGAATACCCATTAATGTACCATGAAATATACCCATTAAAGTATGTCTATTAATTATGGTTACATTTAATGGTATAATTTTAATGGCTTTGTCCATTAGATTGATTTTCTTTACCATTAAAAAGTTTTATATTAACCATTAAAAAAAGGCATGAATTGGAAATTATGGCCATTAATTGTGACTATTAATTTTTCATTAATGGGCATGACTTATTAGACAATGGCCATTAAATTAAATGGATATAATGGCCATTATTTTTTCTTAGATAGGGGTTAATGGGCATGAATTCTTTTACCAAAAGTTTAATGGGCATTAATTGTAACCATAATTAATAGCACCATTACTTTTTCAAGATATTTAATGGCCATTACTGTATTTTAAATGGCATTAATTTTTTGTTTGCTGTATTTTAATGGCCATTAAAATATCAATTAATTTTTGTAAGCCATATTTTAATGGGCATTAAATTAACTATTATTTTTTTGGTCTGGTGTATTTTAATGGGCATTAAAATAACAATTATTTTTTGTTGGATGACCATGAAAAAAGTAATGGGTACACAGAATAAGTTAATGGCCATTAAGAACGTGAATTGCAGGTTTAATAGTTTAATGGTCATTTACACCTTAAATACCTGGTGTTTGTAATTTCAATGGCCATAATCTCTTAAATGGCACGATATTTCAAACAACTGACATTAACACATGTACTTGCCATACTGTAGACAAACTTTAATGCACTTTATACTTATGATGTTTATATCGTGTTGAAAATCAAAAATGCATCTACAATATAGTCAAATCTGCATGAGTGGGGTCTGTTTTAATGAACAACTGCCTACAAAAAACTCTTACCAACAACATGAAACCTCCATATAAAGTACAGTGCTTTTAAGGGTCATCCATATTTGTCAACCATTTTCCAAAGTGTGCAAGACACACACTTTTGCAACCCCCCCCTCCCTCAAAGTGTACATCAACAATTTTCAAATACCAGGTATGAAAATAAATGATCAAGTTTTTTTTTAGAATTTAATTATTGATACCGAGTTCTTCATATTGATTTCTTTTTTCCAGGTGTCTTTGCTGAAGTTGAAATATTATAATTGTTTTATGTAGTGTTTAAATAGATTTTTGTTAAATAAAAAAGTATGCCTGATTGTATAGTATTTACTTGATTAATGAAAGTATTATGGTCATAGAAATTATACACACAAAATGAAAATGAAATGAAACTGAATTCCACGGACACCCCATAAAAATAAATGTGTGAACCCTTCCCAACTAAGCCTACAACTTCCTTTTCCAAAATACTCTGATAAACCCCCGACATGATCATATAAAAGTATGTTGAAGTACTCAAAGGATACATGGCAATAGTCTCTGCTTATGGTTCTCTGTGCCAGGTGAATCCTGGAAACAATCACTTCCTATTTCCTTGCAATTGTAGGGCCAAGAAAGAGACTTCTGTGTGATGTTTGTTGTTTGTTTTCGTATGATGTGACCAAGACATACCCATTTCCTTACAATGTCAATTCTTCAATTGGATGTTGGTCACGGCAAATAAAGCATGGTAAAAGGTGATTATCTGGTATTGAACTTGGTTCTGTAAGGTTAACTGTGTTTTCTCTTAAAATCTACACTGTACATGTCCTGACAGGGAACTTGAAAATTATAAGTTTACACAAAAAACCATGCCCACAAAAAATAGGTATTCATACACTCTGGGCAGCAGAAGAGGGAGACGGAAGAACCTAGAACGTGGTTGCAGGTAAATGTTTGATTGGTAAATTTACAAATCTGACATAAAAGACTGCGAAGTTATGTGACCTGTGTCGTCATAATGTGATAATGTCTATTAAATATTTGAGGTAGATCGACAATTATTCCACTTGCATATATTGTGATATACAAATTGAGTGTGGAATTGACTCAATTTTATTGCCAAACATCCTTTTGTCTGCCTTTTTCATTGTGACGTTATAATTTGATAAATTAAAAAAAAACTATAAACATTTGTAAGACATTTTAAATGACTCTATAAAATACATGATTTGGCCAGTTTTTCAAAGCCTGTTAACCTTGATAACAACAAAAAAAATGTTTAATAAGAGAAAACTTGTTTTGAGATTTTTTATAGACTAATCCATTGTCCCGCATTCTTAATGTTGGATCCAGATGTAAGTGTAAGATGACATTATCTATAGTTTTGCAACATACTGAGACACATTATGTTTCACTATGGACAAAGATTTGACTTTGATCACGTTTGGGAATCCGCATTTTTTTTAATTGAAGGATGAATATTGATAACTGTTCGTTTTAAAAAAAATAATAACAACTGTTAATTCAAAATACAAAAAATACCGAAGTTGCATTAAAAACAGTAAATTCCGTCATGCTGTACACGTGTTGCAAGGAGTAACCTCTCATCAGCAGCATTAAAATGGTACAAAAGAAGGCAGAATATCAAAAAGAGTTTCGTGACCCACTCGGGTCTGTTTTTATAACTCGGGGAGTTTTAAACGTTACGTATAAAAGAAAAGTAAATTCTGAATAAAGAAAATGACTTGGGTCAAAATAATGTGACACACATCAAGTCTAGCAAGCCATGAAGACAACAGCAAGTTGTAATTTATCAAGGTCGATTAGGAATCAAAATCAGAATAGGGTGCAACTGTCGTCAAGATCAGTCAGAGTGAAAAATCACCGAATGGTATTGATAATTTGATTCTCGTTCTTATATATATATCGATAAATGATTTATACTTATCTAAATATCATTTCTGCATGTTTGAGTTGTTGTAAAACGTCCATTTTCAGCAAAAAATTGGCACACTGTAATTGCCTACTTGTTGTCTGGTCGCGCGTTTGGTTAACCGGAAATCACTTCCTTGTTGTAAATTCCTCCAACAACGGAACAGAACCGTAATCGGTTTTCGCATATTTGACTTAATTATATATTGTATTCAGCTGGGCTTTGTTTTATTTTATTGATAATTAGATTGTGCAGTTGAAGTATTTTGACTAATTTGATGTAGGATTTACTGGATTTTTTTTTTAGAAAAAAGGCCCAAAGGGGGTTGTAAATGAAAAAAGAAGTTTTTTAAAACTGTTTTGTCAGATGTCAGATTTCAATGCACATTTTTTTCTGTATGTTTCCTACAGCATATTCAAACAAATAAATCAAAAATTAAATTCTTTTTCAATAAACAAGAGGCTCAAAAGGGGTCTATAGTAAAAAAGTGATTGTAATTTTAAATTATTTTTCTGTAGGTACTTAAAACGTTTAAATAGATAAATCAATACCAACTTGATTTTTTTAAAGAGGCCCAAAGGGGGTATCAAAAACAAAACAAAAAGAACGAATTTTGCAGGGAATTCAAATAGATTTTCTTTGGGGTTGCTATGAAAGGAAATGCAGTAACTTTCATTTAAAATTTACTACTTAATACATGTATTGACAGACTTAGGTCCTTACCGCATATACTTCATTGAATAATAGATGTTTTTACGAATTGATTAAAGCGCTAGACAAAAAAAAATTACTATTAATAGTAGTTTACATCATAAAAATTCATAACGTAAGTAATTTTCAATATGGATATAATGCCAAGAAAAATGTATGTTTAAGGTTTCCTTATCCCTTATTTTCTCTATCTACCCTAACATATTTTATTAGTACTTTTTGGCAAAATGCTAGTAAATATCATGTTTTGGGTTAAGCACTTTTAAAGTAAAATATATTCCCAATAAGTGTCTATATAAACNTTTTATTTTATTTATAAAGTAAACAACTTTAGTTTCTTTAAAAATGGATAATAATATAAACATAGAATTTCCAAAATACCCTCATTTCGCTATTATTTGTGGTAGAACTGGCTGTGGTAAGACCGAATTTGTTCTTGATTTATTAGAAACAGAATATCGTGGGGTGTTTACATATATAGTCATACTTTGTCCAACCATTCAATGGAACAAGGCATATAAAAATCGTGAGTGGATTGGTGATGTTAGAAACCCAAAAACAAAAAATCTAATACTCGTAAATCCTATTTGCAAAAACGGAGAAGAAAAACTACAAGAATTATTAAGAATGTTCTTTAATAAATATGCGGGACATCCAACATTATATATTATTGATGACTGCAGTGCAACAAAAAATTAACAATAAAAGAGATATGCTGTCTGAACTTGCGTTTTCAGGGAGACACGCTGGGCAATCAGTATGGGTTATTACACAAAAATATAATTCAGTGTTAAAAGATTTAAGAGAACAAACAGTATGGTTATGTTTATTTCGTACAAAAGACAAAAAAAGTTTTTACAATTGTTTAGAGGAAAATGATGTTATAGCGAGTTGGGAAGAAAGTCAAAGAATAAAAAAAGAACTTAAAAAAAATAAACATCGTAAATTAATATTAAATATAGATTCACCTACTGGTTATTGGTTACTTGATGAAGACAATTTTTAGTAATGATTAAGTAAGTTATAAAGCAAAAAAAAAAATAGCAATAAAAAGCAATAAAAAATTTAAAAACTTGTCATCAGTTACATAGGAAAAAGTAATAAAAAATAGGAGAGCAAAGAGTTAATTAAATTTCATTTCTTTAAAAATGAAGAGAGAAGAATTTGATAGATTGTTAAAAAAACAAAAAGATCACAATACACAAAAATGGACCGACTTAAAAATTGATAAAATTTACAAAATCACTGATTATACAGTACCAGGAATATTCATCCTGGCAATTTGACTGCAAAAGGATCACTAAGGGATCACAAAAGGATCACAGAAAAAAGTTATGATCATTGATTGCAATCCAGGAATGCGATCAATGACCGCATGATCACAAGGTTTGCGATCATTGATCGCCGGTGTTGTGATCCTTGATCGCAGGTGTTGTGATCATTGATTGCAAGGATTGTCATCATTGATCGCAAGGTTTGTTATCAATGATCGCAGGAGATACAATTAAAGGATCACAAGCGTTGCGATCAAGTGTCACAGCCGTTGCGATCGAGGATCACAAACCTTGCGATCAAGGATCACAATCCTTGCGATCAAGGATCACAAAGATTGCATTAGTTGTACTATCAATGATTGTTTATTAAAAATAGAAATTTTTATTAACAAAATGTAAAATGTAATACCGTCTTAACTTATATTCATTATATATGAAAACTAATCGTTTATTTTACGTGTATTATTCATTTCAGTAAAACGTTTTGTTGAACAAAAATCGAGAATTGTTCTTTTTTATAGTTGCTTTTATTAATTCATTATTTTTTTTTCATTTTTGTTTACTTTTTCATATTATTTATTTACTAATTTATTTATTTATTATTGTTATTTTTTTTACTATTTTTATTTCTAGATATAAAGCCTTTTACATCTTAATGTTATTTTCCGATTAAAAAATTCTTTGTATATACTGTACATATGCCCAGAATAATTTATAATGGAAATATTTTACATTTATATATTATGTACTACAGTGCCGGGTTACTGATTTTTTTAAGATAAGTTTAGCTATCATTTATATGCCATTTACTCCTGTTTTGCGAGAGCTTTATTTGCCAGTGTACAATGATTACCCGCAGAAGGTGATTGTATATTGTAACCCCGGGATTGTAACACAGTCGTAAAACATTCTGTCTGTGTATATTTCACTGTTGTCTCAATATACACACGTGTCCGACTCTCTCTAGCGCAGAGCTGTCGGCTTACTCACATTACACAAAAAAGTCTTGCACAATAACAGACTTTGGGATTAGAAATAAATTTAAAAGAATTCCCAACATGACATTTTTATCCGGGTACTTTTATCAAATTAATATTCCATCTCTAGTAACTATACGGAATAAAGAGGATATGAAAAAACTATGCAAGGAACAAACAGACGCATTTTATCTTACTTTCTTGGATCTTCTACTGTCTATTGAAGCTAAAACTTAATATACATTTAATTAGTCCCCGATTGAATCTGTGTATTCGGGTTAATAAATTGACTTTTTGACCCCATTTCTGTGAAAATCATGTTACTTGACAACGTGTCAGTCTTATCAGAAGCAGAGACATATAAAATTTTATATGTCTCTGTCAGAAGTAACGGGAACTTGTGTGGGCTATTCCAAGTGCTTGGTGATACACTAACATAGGGTATTTTGATTCCGGCTTAAATATTCAACGGTAGTTCATGTATTCCAGCAAGAATGTTTGTAGCGAAATAAAAACACTGTTACACTTGCCATATATAAGTTTGAAAATGGATGGTTAAGAAATGCTTAGTATAAGAGAAAATGATATACCAGTCCACTACAGATCTTGTAATATTCATGGATGTGGGATATCAAGCTTATAGTCGAGACACGAGCGCAAAGGTTTTATCACAAAAGCTGATATTTATTTGAAACTGCATTTGTGTTAAGAAACAGGCATTTATTTTCTGTGGAATACATATATACAGGATATATGAATAGATTTTATATTGCGCTTGTTTAATACATATTAGTTTTGTTTTACTTTTCAATAAACACCCTTTTAGACTATTATACAAACAAAACACTGTTTTCGTGATAATAATACCTTTTGCATTCTCAAAGGTGTAAATATCTTAAATTCACGTGCGTGTGGTAGATTAATTTACGATTATCGGTAATACATGCACAGGCGTGTGCCACACCTTGCACAGGTGAAGTAAAGTTTTGGTGGCAATAAACAAACCACAATAAACATCGGTTACCAGGTGACCAAGGATTTATGGATGTACTGTACAAAATTTCAGTGATGAAAAAA
>MJUU01045055.1:38163-57098 GCA_002080025.1 Modiolus philippinarum
AAAAAAGTCGTACCTCTCGGACAAGGGTTTGTACACGTTATTGGAGAAATTTATTTATATATTTTGATTTACATGATTGATTAAATTTTACTCCTATTATGCACTTGGCTGCAGATGAGTTGTTTAGAAATAACAAGGACATACAGAATATTTATCTAAATATACGTTGTAAATGAATTATCATATATGGAACAGAAATTTGACCAATTTATTCAGAGACGTATCTCTGATTTATCCGATTCTCAAACAATACACTGAAAGAACAGCTAATTTACAACACCAGAAACATTTTTTACCGGATAATTTGATTTTTATTCAATATATGTTCAAAGTTGAAAAATTGACAGTTGACTGACCACACCATATGTAATTCCGGCCATGGTTTTGATCTTTTGTTTTGATATCAAGAAAATTACATATGCCATATCATTTTATTTATTAATCAACTGTCTTTAAAAAACAATCACAGAAATTCAAAAGGGTTATCCAAGGATCATGCAATACACAATGAAAGTTGAAAATCTAGTACATGTGTTTTGTAACTGCCTAATTCCACCATACAAGATATATTTCAGGTAACGGTTTTGACCCTTTGCTTAAGTGAAAAACAATTGCAGTTTATGCGTTTTTATATATAAATAAATTATATTTTGATATCAATAAAAACATATTGATCGGCTAATATAGTTTTTATTCAATACACACTTCAAAGTTTTCAGACAACAATAGCAGTCTTTCCCGGCCCTTTTTTCTACCTCTAAGTAAAACAAAAAAAAAATCATTTAAGCCATCTTATTTGTAAATAAATCATTTTTGAAAAATCACAAAAAAAAATTTTGATTAAGTCCTATAGATTTCGAAAATTAAAGTTTTAAGTCATAATTTCACATTTTTTCTTCCGGCAATCGTGATGTCTTTAAAATTAATTTCATAAAGTAATGTATCATCTTATAGATCTTCTATTAGCTTTTAAAATGTTTGTGAATAATTTCTCAATATGTTAATGCATTCAAAAGATATGAAGGACAAGGCATGCATTTCGAGACTTTCCGGTTTTTCAAACTTCCCGTTAATACACATTAAATATGTTTGTAAATGACTATGTACTTGGCGATCAATAATCACAAGTTTGAGATCAAGGATGACAGCTTTGCGATCAAGGATCATATGACTTTGCGATCAAGGATCATATGAGTTTGCGATCAAGGATCACAATCTTGCAATCAAGGATCACAATGATCGCACTGTTGTGATCAAGGATTGCACCACAAGTTGTGATCACTGATCATAACTTTTGGGATCAATGATTGCAAATTGTTTTGTGATCATTGATCGCATATACCCGTATGATCATTGATCGCAAGCAAGAACAATCCTTGATTGCAATCATTGACTGCTACAGGATCACAAAATGATCACTTCAGGATCACAAAAACGGCAATCTTGAATTTTCCTTGTACTGTAAATAAAAAAACAATGGTAACAACAGTAAAATTCAGTTGGCAACAGGACTGAGTCAATTGTGAAAAATGGAACTGAAAGAACTAAATATACGGACATAAACATGAAATGACAAGAGACTACTAGCAGTTAACTGACATGCCAGCTCCAGACCCATTACCAACTGACAAAGTAAGTTATGTACCCCCAGTATACAGCTTTCACCAAGTCTACCACCATTAGTTACAGAGCAATTTTGAGTTTGGTACTTGTCCATTGATTTTTGACAGAGTTTTGGGCTTTTGGACTAAAAAAAAATTTGGAAAAATATAGTTTTTTCCATCCTTTTTATCTTAACTTTTCCAGATATTAAGCTAATATTTGCTATGTGAGTCTACCACTATGAGTTAAAGATCAAGTTTGAATTTGGTTCCGGTCTATTTATTTTAGACAGAGTTATTGGCCTTGGACTTTGAAAATTTTGGTAAAATATACATGTAGGTATCCAGACATTTTTTCTAAACTATTCAAGGTATTAAGCTGATATTTGCAATGTGAGTCTACCATTATGAGTTACAGATCAGGTTTGAGTTTGGTTCCAGTCCATTGATTTTTGACAGAGTTATGGGCCTTGGACTTAGAAAATTTTGGTAAAATATTTCTGGACTTTTTTTCTAAAACCTTCCAGATATTTAGCGTATATTTGCTGGATTTTTTTTCTAAACCCTTCCAAATGTTAAGCTTATATTTGCTATGTGAGTCTACCACTATGAGTCATAGATCAAGTTCGAGTTTGGTACCGGTCCATTAATTTTTAACAGAGTTATGGACCTTGGACTTCGAATTTTTTTCGAATACTATTTTTGCTGGTACAACAAAGAATTATTCCACTGGTAGGGGACTTCTGTAATGCCTCACAATACGATCCACACTTGTTTTCTCTTAAAATCATAATAAGGCTGTCCAAAATGCAGATACTTCCAGGCTGCGGTGTACAACCCCACCAAACCTGGATATCCGTGGTTGTGCGGGATGAATAAATACACAATAATTAATGAAAGGGTATGGAGTAAATGAACATGAGACCATAACACATATGTTAACTCCAACTGCAATAATTTTAATGAGCTGTATGGCAATTTCAGAAATTAATTCCTCATCAGCAGCACTAGAACCCAAACAAAGGAAATCCATTAATTAAAAAAATGTTTTAAAATGCATAAAACCAAACAAAATCTGTATAATCAGTAATATCAAATATAGCAAAGGACAAAACTACAATGCAGGGTGTTAATCTTTTGGATGGGATGTAAACTCAGGTCCAGGTGTTGGAAGAAATGGCACGCTTCCTGCATGTTAAAGAATCCTTGTAGCAAGCTCTTTTTTGAGTGGTGATTGGCTACAAGGCTTAATTCCCAGCCCCTTTCGATTTCACCCTACTTTTCCAGTGGCAGTCAGAATTTCCCGTCCCATGACCTTTTCCATACCCCAAAGTGATTATTTATTAACAAACTTGTTCTTGTCTTGATATAGCTGATATATTGCTCAGTAGACGTTAAACAATATTCAATCTGTCAATCAATCACAATACAGATACCACTTAAATGTACAAACTTTAATAAGAAAGGAAAAAAATACAGTCATGATAGTGTTGTTATATCAAAAAATTATTGCCATAGCAAATTACAAATACAATGTATGATAGTTGAGAATTTGTAACTTACTGCAAATTGCAATACATGGAGTTATAATTTAAAATTTGATAATTAAACTGACTCATAAATCATTCAAAAGAATATGAAATTTAAATAAAATTTGTATGACACTTATTTTTCAGTACCCAGCTGAAGGTGCTGTAGATCACATGGAGATGACTAAGTTAGTATGGGAATGTGATTATTTACTGCCAAACCACAGTAGTGATTCTGCTCAAGAAGTTGTCAGCAAGGTAAAGTGTTCAGTAATAGAATTTGTATTCCAGAAAGTAAGGCAATGTGAAAAGTTATAATAGTCAGTAAAGGCAAAATAACATCTGAAATTAAAAGGTAAAAACAGACTTAAAATGGTCAATATTTGCCATGTTATGTCATAGTCAAGGGAATGCTTAAAGTACAAAAAAACATATATACAAGTTTGGTGAAATATTGAAATTTATCATCCTTCCTGATCTGCCTGCAGTGCATTTCTACAAAAGCCATATTCAGTTGACCTGGATATATCAGAAGTTGATTTGAAAATATCAAACAATTCTGCCAACATTTCAAAGGCAATAACTTTTTTTTCAAGTTTTCAAACGAAATCAAAATGATAAAAATAAACATCAGAAAAACTACAGAAACTAGGTCATTGATTAATGCTGCAGAGCTTCCATGTTTTCACAGTATGACGCCATAAAAGCTCCAAGGAACGATAGAATATTGTTACAACCAAAGCTTGCTTTTAACATTCAAAATCAACATTTTTTGGAGTAGTTTGGTCAAAATATTACAAAACCTTCACTCATAAAATGATTAAAAACTACAAAATATGTATTTTGAAGCTGAAAATTACTGAAAAGGAGAGATTGCGATGTATGTTGAATTTCCTGTGGAACTTGAATTTGAAACCTTGGTTCAAAAATACAGTAGAGTTCATTTATAATGAACAGGTTTATAAAGAAATCAGGCTTATAATGAAGATAATAGAAATACCTGGTCCCTAGGCTATCAAAACAACATATTTTTGAAGGCTTATAATGAATCTTTTATAACGAAATCAGGCTAATAATGAAGACAATTTAAACCAAAATGGTATTTTAATTGCTCAAAATTTACCTGATATAATGAAGAAAGATTGTTTAACAAACAAATCGTTTACCTGTCTTCTGTTTTGCACAAATCATCGCATATTTCAATGGTCTTCTGTTTTGCACAAATCATCCCATATTTTAATGGTAGAATGCACCTGACACTTCCAAACATTACTCTTAAAACTTTAAACAGAAATCGCAAAAATCTAGAAGACGATTTTTTGGAAGTTGGTAACCCGACATGGTTTCTCTTACAAAGAACAATGCTTATAACGAAGTAAAATCGGGAGTCCCCTGGAATTCGTTATAAACCAACTCTACTGTACAAAGAAAGGGAAAATAAACATATACTGGTTAAAGTTCATGTCCATACAGTTCAAGATATATTTGATACACATTTTAGCTAGCATAACGCTTTATATGAAAGCAACAATAAATTTAATTTCCAAATAAATACTGAAGCAAGAGTCAAAATCATACATCCAGAATGCATTGCAATATATGGATTACATACAGACAGAGATCGCAAACAATGAAACAAACAGAGCACAATATAAATGCCACAAAAAATAAAGAACCAACTGTGTAAACCCCTAAAAAAACAGTACATTGATGGATATTAAATTTAGTAGTGTTGGAAAGTATGAATGCAGCATTAACTTTATCTCATGATATACCGGTACATACATGTAAACAACAGAAATCAGTTAACTTTGCAACTTTTGTGGGTTACCTGTTTATCAAAAAAGTATTATAATGTTACCCATGTGAGTTTTCAGATATAAATTTTATATATTTTTAAGACATATTCATGTATATTATTAAAAAGATGAAAGTTTTAGATGAAGAAAATTGAACAAAATTTAATTTCTTTTTTAAGCTGTTGATTAAAAGTCCTGACAAGAGATTGACAGATTTGACAACTTTACAAAATCTTTCATTTTACAAAGGAATGAACTTCACTTCTGTGATTGAGAAAAAGGTTAGTCTTATTTTAACTATATTCCACACTTTTTAGTTTGCCTCAACGAAGTTGAGGGGGACTATTGGAGTACCCCTGGCGTCCGCGTCCACATTTGGATGTATATCTAAGTAAATATGCAAGGTAGGGTCATCAAACTTTTATGCAAGTGCATCTTGGGTTGACTCACAGCCTCCATGAAAATTAGGTCTCTCTGACCTATATTTTCAGCTTGAGTGGCTTACATTCAAATTTACATCCGATAACTATACATAGTACAATCATCTAACTATGCATATGCATGTATCTCTGTTGGTAGGTCAGCATCCAGGCAAAATTAGGTCACTTTCTCCTATATTTTCAGCTTGAGTGACTCGTATTCAAGTTTATGTCCAAGTTCAGATGTACATGGTAGAATCATCTATCCATTGCAAATGCATGCATCTCTGATAATACGTCAGCATTCAGACAAAATTAGGTCACTTTGAGCTATATTTTCCGCTTGAGTGACTTGCATTCAGTTTCATGTCTGAGTTCAGATCTCAGTCATTGTACATGGTAGGATCATCTAACCTTGCACATGCATGCATCATTGATGGTAGATTAGCATCCAGGCAAAATTAGGTCACTTTGACCTATATTTTCTGCTTGAGTGGCTTAGATTCAAGTTTATGTCTGAGTTCAGATCTTGGTCACTGTACTTGGTAGGATCATCTAACCTTACACATGCATGCATCCCTGATGGTAGGTCAGCATCATATCAAAATTAGGTCACTTTGATCTATATTTTCCGCTTGAGTGACTTACATTCAAGTTTCATACCTGCCAACCTCTGAAACCTTCAATGAGGGAGATCTCCCCCTCAGCTGTAACAGATGAGGGGGAGATTTTGCGCGAACGACATTTTCAGCCCAAATATATGACATGTGCACTGTATACATCTACAATTACCAACAAGAACTAATGATAAATATACTTTATTTCTTCAGTTCATTGTTATATTCCACACAAGCTGATTTTGCCCTTTTCAGTACATATGAGTCTGGACAATACTCATGACACTCCATATTTTGGTTTTGTTTGGCACAGAGAAGTGAGCATATAGTGTCATTTGCCAAGTCTGACCTATGTTCAGTTTGAATTTTTTTAGCATTGTGAAAATACGCTCACTATCTGCATTACTATTTGGCAGAACAACACACATCGTAAAGACCGCCAGATGCAACCGAAAAATTGACGGAGCATAATGTGCACAGTGCAGATTCATTGCCAAGTGGACTCGCTCGTAAAAATTGGAAATCTTTCGTCCAGTCTGATTGGAACTTGCAGCTATATTTTTTTTTTCACACTGCCCGCTGGGCCAGACAAGGACCTCTTTCTTGTTGGAGTTGACATGACAGAAATGATTTTCGATTACTTATAAATAGATCACGAAAAGTACTCACCACAGTTTTCAAATCGTTCATTGTTTGTTTACGTCTTATTGAGATTAGTGAAAAGTCCCGAGAGATACGAATGCGGGTATATCCGAATGCGGGAGATTCTAACTCCCGCGCGGGATCGGACGCAAAAGTGGGAGATTTCCGGAATTTCGTCGTTTGTGCGGGAGTCTCCCGCACAAAACGGGAGGGTTGGCAGGTATGCAAGTTTATGTATGAGTTCAGATCTCATTAATTGTTCATGGTAGGATCATCTAACCTTACACATGCATGCATCTCTGATGGTAGGTTAGCATCCAGGCCAAATGAGGTCACTTTTAACTATATTTTCCGCTTTATATCCAAGTTTAGATCCGGGGTGACTGTATATGGTAGGATCATCTAACCTTACGTATGCATGCATTTTTGATTTTAGGTCAGTATCCAGGCTAAATTGGATTGCTGTGATAATGTGCCATAACAAGGGAAACTTTGTAATCTTTGATTACCTTTGTTTTACATTATTTGAGTGTATTCTTAAAATGTGTGCATGGATATTTCTTACCCAAAATTTAAAATGATATGATAAAAAAAGATATTGACCATGATGCTTTTATCACTCATATGACAAGAAGTGCAGTCTTTCCAAACCTTAAAATTCTTCTAAAATTTTATTCAACTTGTCTGTTGTTATTCCTTGTACATTTGGTTTCAAAGGGTATAATGTTATTGACCTTTGGTTCAGTATTTCTGTCCATTAGTAGCATCATTCATCAGTGCATAATGTTCTTATCGGCACGACTCATCTACCACTACTATACAGAATTTCATGAAACTCTACTCTAATTGAGGACATATGGTGTAGATATACATATGAGCAGAGCATTCTGATTAGGTGTTTATTATAGAAATTATGCACTTTTATAATTAAGAAGTGAGGAGGACTTATGTGATACTCCTAGTGTCTGTGCTGGTGCCGGCATCAGGTTAGGAAGAATGGTTGAAGTCCATTCCTGCTTACTGACATGTCCCACATCAACCCTGTTGGTATGTATGATGCATTGTGGGTTGTCAACTGCAGTGCATGCTTCAGATGTTGACTTTGACCTATATTTTACACATGAGCTACTTTGTTAGGTAGAATTCCTGCCCACATCAACCATATTGGTATGCATGATGCATTTTGGGATGACAACAACAATGCATTCTTCAGATGCTATCTGAGACTTACATTTCATGCATGAGTGTTAGGTAGAATGGTTCAAGTCCATTCCCGCCTACTGACATGTCCCGCATCAACCTTATTGGTATGTATGATGCATTTCAGGATAACAACAATGCATGCTTTAGAAGCTGTCTTTGACCTATATTTTAATAGTTGCAATGCGGCTTTTGCACCCTGGTGCCATTTAGATATTTATATATCACATGATTTGATTTTTCACATGATATAAAGATATGTTTGTTCTTTCAGATCTCACCCAAGTCAACAGTCCCAGAGGATTTCTTCCCAATGTCTGGAGTCAGTTACAGCTATGCTCCAAATCCTGATCCTAGCTCAGTACCTCTTGTAAATGGAATTAATCCATTTGAAGGGGTAGGTATATCAATTTATCGAAAAGGCTTGTATAACTTTTCATATGGCTGTGAATTTTTTTTTTTCACAGGTATCTAATGTAATGTTACATTTAAAAAGTAATTAATATTTTATTTGAACTTGTTTGGAATATTTTCTAAAAGCTAAGGACGAAGCTTTGCTCAAGGAAGATACTGAAACTCCAGATGTTTAAACAAATTTGCAAAGTTTAGATATTGCAAGTTTTTTACTGTTTCTCAGGCTGAATACACAACCAGAAGGTACAGATAATAACAACCTTTTTTGCCTTAGGACATCAATAAACACTTTAAAAATAAAATTAAAAATAATTGGGGGTATATAGGAATCACCCAGTCCGTCTGTCTGTCCGTCAGTTCGTCCGTCCAACCGTCCATCCATGTACCTTGTCAACGCATGTTCTCCTAAACGGCTGCTTGGATTTTGACAAAATTTTACAGAATTGTAGTACACCATCTGAAGATTTGCATGAAGTAATATGGTTGCTGTTCGAATCTTTGAAGGGGAGATAAATCGTCTTTGATTTTTTTTCTGGCAAAAAGGAGGGGACAATTCTTGTCGGCCTATATTCTCCTAAACAGCTGCTTGGATTTTGGTGAAATGTTGCACAGTTGTAGTAAACCACCTGAAGATGTGCATGAAATAAAATAGTTGCTCTACGAAAATTTAAAGGGGAGATAATTTGTCTTTGAATATTTTCCAGAAAACGGGGATGAATATAAAAGGGAGATAATTTGTCTTTGAATAGTTTCTATAAAAGGGGGGGTGAACCATGTCAGCACATGTTCTTCTAAATTGCTGCTTGGAGTTTGATGAAATGTTACACAGTCGTAGTACACCACCTGAAGATGTACATGAAGTAATATATTTGCTGCCTGAAATTTTAAAGGGGAGATAATTCATCTTTGAATCTTTTTAATTGAAAAAGAGGGGACGAACCTTGTCAGTGCATGTCCTCCTAAAGAGGTAGTGGTATTTTGATGAAAAGGTACATGGATGTAGTATACCACCTGAAAATGTGCATGAAGTCATATGGTTGCTGTCAGAAATTTTTAAGGGGAGATAATTTGTGTTTGAATATTTTCTGGAAAAAAGAGGGAGGTATATCATCGTGTCCATACTTGTATTGTGTCCACATTTGTACTGTGTCCACAACTGTATTGTGTCCACATAAACTTAAATTTACACTTGCCATATTGGTTCAGGATTCAATTAGCAGGGGGTATAACTGGCTGCAATTCGGCGACAGCTTTAGTTTTACTCTATTTTTAGCACATTCTCTTTGAAAATCAGCCTTTTTGACATTTAAAAAAAATTCTTCTACCTACCTACAAACATTAAAAAACTGCAAACAAATATTTTGTTCAGGACAGCCTAATTGATGTTAGACTACATCGACAGTCAAATATAATCTCATCAGGTGTTTAAATCATTTTTTATGCATTAAGGTTTATCCTGATCCGTACGTCCGTCTGTCAGTACGTACGTCTGTACGTCCGTACGTCCATGTTTTTGGTTTCCGGATGATAACTTGAGTATCCTGCATCTGATCAAAACCACACTTGGTCACATGCTTACTTATTACCCAAGACAGAAATCTATTGATTTCCAGGTTGGTAGCCCCAAGGTCAAGGTCACAGTTGCTAAAAATAGACTAAAATTTCAATAAATTTTTGGTTTCCGGATGATAACTTGAGTATACTACATCGGATCAAAACCAAACTTGGTCACATGCTTTCTTATCACCGAAGACAGAACCCTATCGATTTCTGGCTTGGTACCCCCAAGGTCAAGGTCACAGTTGCTAAAAATAGACTAAAATTTCAATAAAATTGTGGTTTCCGGATGATAACTTTAGTATCCTGCATTGGATCAAAACCAAACTTGGCCACATGCTTGCTTATCACCCAATACAGAACCCTATCGATTTCCAGGTTGTTACCCCCAAGGTCAAGGTCACAGTTGCTAAAAATACACTAAAATTTCAATAAAATTTTGGTTTCCAGATGATAACTTGAGTATACTACATCAGATGAAAATCAAACTTGGTCACATGCAATTTATCACCGAAGACAGAACCCTATCGATTTCCGGGTTGGTACCCCCAAGTTCAAGGTCACAGTTGCTAAAAATAGACTAAAATTTCAATAAAATTTGGTTTCAGAATGATTACTTGAGTATTCTGCATCTGTTCAAAACCAAACTTGGTCACTTGCTTACTTATCACAATAGACATAATCCCATAGATTTTAGCGTTGATACCCACAAGGTCAATGTCATTGTTGCTAAAAATAGATTAGTATTACATATAAGACTGTTTTTCAGATTATTTGTTGGAACTACACATCATATCAAAACCAAACCAGTTCCAGTACCTATTTATCACAGGAGAAAGACCCTTTTTTTATAATTATTTGATATATATATTGTACATAATTATGCCTTTAATAATTTAAGGGTTTCGATTGCAAGGAGGTGGGGGCATCTGTGTCCCATGGACACATTCTTCCATTTTTTTACTGTAATTTATATTATTATATATTATAGTTTGAATTTGTTTGGAATCTACCTCCTGATGCAGAAGAGGCTGTGTATGTATGACAACAGTGTTATAAAACAGAAAGCAGTTAATACTTTCTAAAGTGCAATGATCAGACAATATGCTGCAGAGATGAATGACACCATTTTATTGCATGTAGATGTAAGAGTGCAAAAGGAAACTTGTCTCAAGTTTGATCAGAAAAGAAGAAATCCAGATGTTATTTCATAATTGGAAAAAAATCAACTAATAGAAACAAAACCTATAACGTAAAACAAGTGATCTGTTTAACAGAGAATCTGAGAACCACTGCTTGCCAGGCATAGGATGTATGTGATATTAGAATGGTGCATGTCTGTGGAGTGAACAAGCAGTTCATTTTTATATAAGTGCCAAATACTCTTTGTTACTAACAATTGATTTTAGTTTTTGTTGCATATCATTTATTGTATGGTATCAGTATTATTACTGTTGTCAGTCCTTTTTAAAATTTTAACCATGACATGGAAATTTTAGTTTTTAAGCTTTCTGTTTCGACTTCAAACTTAAAATTACTTTCACAGACTGTATTGGTTTTAGACATTTATTTATGGATCTTGTTTCAATAACTTCATTGAGGTTGTAATCTGTTAGTATACTCAGTCAACTTTGATGTACACGAAGCTAGCTTATAGTCAATCAAGATTGTATCATTTATTTTTAGGTAAAATCATAATTTTTTAAAGCCCTTCCACAAGAAGTGGAGATATATATGTGAAGGTTTCAAATTGATTACTTGTGACCAAAATAACGGAATGTCTTCTTAATTGATGTGTAGTCAGTTTACAATAAAACTCGATTTTGGCTTCAGAGGTCAAAGTGATTCTGGAGTTATACCCCTTTTTACTTTTAAATTGTGTAAATTTTGCAGTTTGTGGTCAATTACTTGTGAGGGAAAATTGCAGGAAATGGTAACTCAGTACATGTTTGGTTTTAGTTGTACTGGAGCTATGTCCCTTTAACTTTGAAATTTGGAAAATTTAGAGTTCAGCCAATCATTTGAATGAAATTGCAGATACCCTTCAGAGAAAAGTTCAGTTTTGGGGCAGAAGTCTAAGTGGTTCTGAAGTTATGTCCCTTGAAAACTTTGCAATTTTGCAAATATTGGGGTTTATATTTTAGGAGCATTGTACAGTTTTGTAAAATTTTTTGCAATTAGTTTTGATATCGTTATTTCTTGCAACTTTATGGTTGGCACATATTGGAAATACATACATGTACCTAGGTGCTGGCTGCCAATAATGATTAGGAATATACACAAATATTTTGATGAAATAAACACTTGAGCTTTACTATACAAATTAAGAAATCCAACAAATAGGAATTTTTCATACATTGATTATTGTTTGAATGAATGTTGTACTTCATGATGCAAATTTTATGAAATGATCACAAGTATTTTTTAGAGGTGCTTGTTAATGGTATGTAATGAAAAACTTTTAAAATTTAAGATAGTGAAGTAGGATGACCATGATTTTGTTTGAACCCAATTAGCAATTTTTTAAAGATTTTTTTTTATTTGCAAGAAAGATCATTAAATGCTACAATTTTATGTAGCATTTCTTGCATTGGGTCAGTTAAATTTTAATTTGTGTTGTGAAATCATTTATATAATATTTTCAATACTTCTGAAATATTTTTTAGTGCACTTTGATTCACAGTGGCATTAATGTTGTCCTTAATTTCAGTTCTAGATTTTTTATTATGCCTTCAAAGGTGAAGGGGAGTTCCTAATACTACTGGTTGATATATCCCAGTAAAGTTAGTTAAAATTTTTTAACTTTGTCTTTATTTACTGTATGATTTAAAGAATTCACCATGCTGATAAAGTATTCAAGGTACCCCAAGATTTGGTATGCTGTAGATTTATAACATAGCTTTTAGATCATAGTTGAATTTACATGAAGTGAATGCTCAAATCAGACTACATGTAAAGCATTTACATATAAAAGATAGCTCAATGATATTTATTTGTTTACAGACAAAAGTAAAAATTGTGTTCTTGATCTAAATTCTTTGAAAAAGATGTAATTTCTAACTGCATGCTGTGGTTGTGTGATAAAATATCTTATTTTTTATGCATGAAATGGAATTGGGCATTACACTAAGTGTCTCAATTTGCTTGTTCATTTCTTATAAAATCAACAAACTAGCAAGATTGTTTTCAACAGCAGGTTATGTTTACCCTTCTTTATACTACAGTATTCTGTTAAAATGTTGACATCTTAGTTAAAATATAATTATCGCACAACTCTTCCTTACATAAAAATTTCAAAATGTCTGTAAAAAATGACATGCTTTAAATGGGTGAGTCCAAGATATACTTTCTATTAATAAGAACTGCCCCTTGGTTTCTTTAGTAAAACAAATGAACTATATGAAATTGACAATATTTTAATCTGACTGGTACCAAAAAAATATATTAAATTTAAAATGAAATTTCATCATCTTTTTATTACCTTTTAATACATGTAACATGTTTTTATATTGTAATTTGAATTCTAGCACTTGACTGGATTGCACAAACATCAATTTAAGTCAATTAACAAATTCAACCAAATTAGTTAACACTTAGAATTTAATTTCAATTATCTTTAAATAATGTTTGTGCAATCCAGTCCTGTCCAAATCTTTTTTTATTTTTTTTTCAAAACAGTCTAAATATATTGTGCAACAATATTTGCACATATCAGTTTTTGTACCTTTTTTTTACAAAAAAAAATCTTTGAATGTACAGAGATGCATTAAAGTCTTGCTTTTAAATGACTTATTAATGCCTTTTTTTACTGATATCTGTATCTTATATAAATGTATTATGTATGAAAGAATGTGTATGTGATCAATTATGTGTACTGGATAAACTGTTCATGTACTGATTCCTTATTTATTTAGGGTGATTTGGGAATATACAGTGATGGGGTTGTTAAGTTTTTTTTTCATTGCTTTTTTTTCCTTGTTTATCTTGGGGAAATGATATATCCCTGTGGTATTAATTTCCAACTTCTCTATGTAAAAGGGCCGATTGGTGGTTTTTCATTCAACATATTGCTTGCTCACTATTTAAAGACAGTGAACATGAAAGAACTTGTGCCCTGGATATGTTATTTGAATGAGATATAACAAGATATTTGGAAAATAAGGAATTAAAAGATGCTGAGTTTTGTTTCCATTTTCATATTAAATAAATAGGCCATCATTGTAATCATGAGATAGACTCTCAATATTACTCTGAATCAAATACTTTTACTACCTCTACAATGTATAAAGGGTAAATAAATGGACCTTTTTTTAACAAGAGCTTCATATGTACTCGGACAAACATAAAATACTTTTTTCACATTTATTCGGAATCCTTGTTATTTTAAAATTGACTAGCGAACATCCTTAAAAAGTTTTTTTGTGAAATAGAAGAAGGTTTAAAAGGTTGTTTATGAAAATAAAATATTTAAGAAAATATATCTGAATGAATCAAAATAATACGAGAGAGGTGCTACTTTAAAGCAAGCACAGTACTTAAAGGATTAAAATTGGTAAGTAATGGATATACATGTTTATATCTATAGATTCTATAGAATTTTGTATTTTTTCCTTATTTTCACAACAGCTGCTGTCAAATAAACCAACAGAAAGGTCAGACTGTATAAAGAGCAGTCACTCTGCTGATAAATCACCTAAGTAATTTTAAAGTATAGAGGAACAGTAGCTATTTCTCAGACCTTAAGGGATAATGCAAATGTTACAATTACATCACACAATTTTAATCTTTAGAAAAGTGACAAGTATGGTACTGCTTTAATTAAAAAAAATGCTGTAGAACCAATTAAATATGCAGCTAAAATGCCATGTTATAATGCACCACAAGAAAAACATCCATGGAGACTTTTAAAAAGTAACAGTTATTATGACAAAGGCAAAAGGTTTGCAAAAAAAGAAAGAAAAATAAAGTAGTACTACAGCTGGTAATCAGTTTGTACTATCATTGTTGACAACTTGTATTCAGTTTGTTTGCTGCCATTTTTGTTGAATTCAGAAAGGAAAAATGAATATGCTATAAATGCAAATATTTAGAAAAACCCCATTCTGGCATCTTTCTGTAAGAATTAATCATTTGAATTGAAACCATTTTGAAAGTTTTAATTAAATTAAACTTTATAAATAAGAATTGAAACAATAGATACTTCAGTTACAGAGAGATGTCTGAAGAAATATTGTTTTAAATCCTGAGAAATTATTTACATTCTACACAATTGTTTGAACTAGTAACTTATTTTTGAAATTTTTTTTTTTTTTTATTTTTATCTTGTAAAATGATATTTGTTAACCATGGGTTGTATTTTAGCATAATTTAGAAGAAAGAATTTTATAGAAAATAACATGACCATTTTTGTAGCTGCTTTAAAATTTTGCACTGTGTTTTAACCTTTTTTCCTCTTATACTGTATTAATTTTTACACCAAAATATAACAATGGACATCACTATAATGATATCAAATTAGCATATTCTTATTTACATGATGAATATCATTTAATTACATGTGTTGTACATTAATAGCCAAAAATATCTTCAGGTTTCCAGATGTTCTCACTGCATGACAGTTTCTTCATGCCTTATAAAGTAAGCACTTGTTCAGTATCTGGAAACACATTATTATACCGAGAACTGGTTTGATGAGTAGCATCAGTTATAAGTTTACAAACATATATCCCTATAAAATTATCTGGATTAATGTAACTTTATAGAATGCTAGGAACAGCTTATAAGTATTAGAATGCATATGTATGCAAACTTATGTGCAATATATCAATTGTTAAAGTTACACTGTATTCATATTTAGTAAACAAGGTATGGTAGAAATACACAAAATAGAATTAATGTAGAAATACACAAAATTGAATGAATGTTTTATGCCCCTGTGATGACAAGTCGGGGGCATATTGTTTTACCCCTGTCCATCCGTCCGTAATTCAGCCTTCTGTAATTCCATCCGTCTGACCGTCCCATCTCTGATAAGCTGTTATTCCGGATAACTCCTCCCACAATATTAATGCTACATTTATTTTACTTTGCACAGTGATAAGCCATGGATTGAAGACGTGCATATTGTCATGGTTTAGATTTTGGCCAAAAATTGTCATTTTGAGGGGTCGTTGAACGTGGCTATTTTATCGAAATGTGTACTGGACCTGTTATTCCGGATAACTCCTCCCACAATATTAAAGCTACATTCATTTTACTTTGCACAGTGATTATGCATGGATTGAAGATGTGCATATTATCATGGTTTAGATTTTGGCCAAAAATTGTGATTTTGAGGGGTAGTTGAATGTGGCTATTTTTATCGAAATGTGTGTTATGGACCTGTTATTCCGGATAACTCCTCCCACAATATTAAAGCTACATTTATTTAACTTTGCACAGTGATTAGGCATGGATTGAAGATGTGCATATTGCCATGGTTAAGATTTTGGCCAATATTTTGTGATTTTGAGGGGTAGTTGAACTTGGCCATTCTATTGAAATGGGTGTTCTGGAACTCTTATTCCAGACAACTCCTAATGCAATATTAATGCTACATTTATTTCACTTTGCACAGTGATTAGGCATGGATTGAAGATGTGCATATTGTCATGGTTCAGATTTTGGTCAATATTTGTTATTTAGAGGGGTCGTTGAACTTTGCCATTTTATCAAAATGTGTGTTCTGGGCCTTTTGTTCTGGATAATTCCTCCCATAGTATTAAAGTCACAGTTATATCAAATGCTTAGAAATTGGATGTCCATGTTTTATATCCAACTGTAGGGGCATCATATGTGTCTTACAGACACAAACAGAGTAGCTAAATTTTATCCAAAACTGGAATATAAACACATGGGGAAAAACTTGGATGATGGCAGCGGGGGCATTAAGTCTCTCTTGTTTTGTCTTATTTTTTAGTCAAACGTAATACCTGTATGCGACATTTTTGGAATAAATATATGCTTAAAATCCAGTTATATAAATATGCAAAAATTTATTGAAAGAAAATTTCAAAGGAAACCCTTAATGAATTTTCGTTTTTGTAGAATTTTTATAAAACAAACTAGAATTATTGTATAATGATGATTCACTTCAAATTGCACTTTGTCTTTTGTCACTGTTAAGAGGAAATTTCTCTTGTATATAAATTTTAATTGTTAAAGGAATGTAAAATGGCAAAGTACATTTATACGTTTATTTCATAACCATTCCTGCCAGTATACCTCAATTACCACAGATATAGTTGTAACAGATTTAAAAGACTGTTTTGTTACATAAAATGTGAAATATTTGAAAAGTTAATATCTAGATGCACAGTGTTATTAAGATTGAAGAAATCAGTGGGTTGTTTCTTGTTTATTAATTGATGTTGTTAATTAAATAGTGCATTTTTTAAATCATGAATATGCATTAGTAAATCAATCAAACAAGCAGTGTTGTCATTAGATATGTGTTTTGCCTAAACTAAAGCCTTATTAATTTGGGGACTACCATAACTCTTACACAATCCATTTGAACCTATATTAAGTTAAGGGAGGAGAATCCATATAGAGCTTTGAAGTAATTGTAAGATATAACATAAATGTTCTTCAAAAGTTCCAAATTGCACTACCATAGCTTTTCAGAGAAAAAATTTGATAGGCTACTGTTGTTCATCATAAGCAACAGAGTATGAATAGTATGTGACATTTTCTTATTTTACTCTGCCATAAAAAAGTGGCATGGTATTAGGTGATACCCATAGGAATGTTGCTGTGCATCCGCAAGTTTGCACTATCAATCATCTATGAAAACAGTAAAGTACAGCCCTCAAACCTGATATGTTGTTAACCTCAAAGTTCAGACCATAGATATTTTGTTTCAGAGGTTCAGGTAATTCTGCAGGTGAAATTAAAAATATTTGTAGATAATTTGGCGTTGTTGTGTAGGGATATTGAGCTATTTCGTAGCAGTTCAAAATGAACATTCCCCATTGATGTAGTCAGGTGGTATTTATTTTTCAGCTGTAATTTTAGGTTGCTGGAGAGCTATATTCATACCCTGGTATCAGGCACTACAGCAAATACTTTTGACTTTGCTTCTGGAATGGAGATCTTAGGTTCAAGGATGTTCACATCTTTATGAAGAGAGCTTTCTTGATGTAGCATATTGATAGACCTTTTGAACATGACCTTGCCCTGAGGGCAATTAAATAAAAATCTAGAAGATGAATATTAAATGCTATATTTGATACACGACTTTCTTTTGATGTGCTATATTTGATACACAACTTTCTTTTGATGAAAGCTTTCTGGAGGTATCGTATTAGAGACATTTTGAACTCGAGGGCAATTTAAAAAAATAACCTTGCTTCTTGAAGTAAGTCTTAAGTACAAGGATACTCATATTTGGTATGGACTTGAATATGATGAGAGCTTTCTGGAGGTACAGTAATTGTAGAGATTGTCATGAGGGCAATTTTTGTAAAAACTTAAATCCTTCTTCTAGAAGGAGAACATTTAGTTAATGATAATTCCTATTTGGCAAATGGCTTTTATCACATTTGGAAATTTTTACTTTGCATTTTCGAAAATGTCCAAATTAGAAATTTAATTGTGCATTGACTCAACTCTAATCCCAGAGAGCTCCGTTGTCTTCTGACAACCCTTTTTTCCCAGTCATTGATGATATTGACTGGCAAACCGGCCATAACTGCCTGATAATGTCTCTCAAGTTTTGACCATAAATGTAGAAATGCTGTGTGCGATTACATTCATCAGACAAACAAATAACATATTGTGATGTAGAATAGAAAGGATAACAGGAAACGCCTACAATGGCTGAAAGTAAAAATCACATGCCACTATCCACTAGGCAACTGCACAAGAAAAACATTAATATAAAAAGACAAAATACAAACGTAAACAACGATAGGAGCTCGAGATGGCCGGACTTAGTACAGGTACCAGCAGAACCTGGCGGTAGGCTTAAACATTTCTATATCGTGTTACCCTATGTTACAATTAGCAAAGAAATAAAACCAAATACAGGTAGACTACTAACTCTAAGACCATTACCTTGAAAAGGAAAGAATAAGACAAAATGTAATTTTGAAAGATCGGTTAAGAAGTGCTCGCC
>MJUU01045056.1:37549-52047 GCA_002080025.1 Modiolus philippinarum
AAAATTCCGTGAAAAAAGGGCAATAACTCCTACAAGGGTTTTTGGATTATCTTCAAAATTTCAGGGTGGGTAGATCTTGACATGCTGAACATTTTTGCAATAAAGTTGACTTGTATCTCTTATAGTTTTTCCGATAAAAAATTGATCAAGTTAAAATTTTGCAAATTTTACAGAAAAAGGGCAATAACTCCAAGATGGGTTTTCGGATTTTCTTCAAAATTGCAGGGCAGGTAGATCTTGCTATGCTGATCACTTTTGCACATGTCAGATTTTTGATATCTGTAATGGTTTTTGAGTATTTGCAAAAAACAGCAATTTACCCCTATGTTCTATTTTTAGTAACAGCAGCCATGTTGTTTGGTCTTCGGACTAATCAAACACAATTTTTAAACTGCATACCCTGGTGATGCTTCAGGCCAAGTTTGGTTACAATTGGCTCGGCAGTTTCAGAGGAGAAAATTTTTGAAATTGTTGACGGACGACGGACGCAAAGTGATGGCAAAAGCTCACATGGCCTTTTAGGCCAGGTGAGCTAAATAAGACTAATTTTAGTTAATATTCACAAAATTTTGTAATCAAATCACCAAGAAGACACCTGAAAATCAAATAATTAAAGAAAAATACACATGGTAATCAAATAATCACCAACAAAACCTCGGATAATCAGGTAATCAAGAAACTCTTTAGAAGGATCACTACTCAATCCATCTTTGTGAGAACAAGGAAACTCATAAATAATTAGAACAACAAAGTAGTTTTGATACCTTTTCAATAGCATGCTATAACTGTATTCGTTTGAATTCAATTTGGTTTTCTACTACTTATCTCGAATGTGTGCCACTCAATACCAACATAACGAAAAATCTGAAAATTCTCCATGTTTCGTAGATCTATTGTTTTCATCTTTTGGAATAAGCGTGATGCAAGATTCCCTAATAGTTCACCTGGCTATAGCTAGGGTGAGCTTTTGTAATCACTTGGAGTCCGTCGTCTGTCCATACGTTTGTCATACAGTCATCATTAAAAGTTCTCCTCTGAGAGTACAGGACATAAAGGAACCAATATAGGCCAAAAGCATGGTCTCCTGTCAAATCCGCACTTCATCCAAGATGATCGCCAGAATGAAACATTTTTTTTTAGATTTAAACATAGCTTTGCAAATATCCTTAATCTAAAGACGGCTACCATGATTAAGATATTCCGTAAACCCCTTCCATAGATTTTCTACTCTTAGACGACTGGGCTATTTTGAGCCAAACACGGTCGCAATAATCGTTTTACGGTTTGCACTAAATCCATATTGGCTGTCCGCATGGAACATAAACCATGAACCATATAGAAGTTTCTGCTATGTAACTAATGATGTCACAAAATCTTATTTACATGTGCAAATTAGAATTTTTGGTTGGCAAAGCTCAAGATTTACCATTTTATAGTAAAGTTATAGAATTTTTTATCTTTAATAACTTTTTTGATTATGAATTTGAAAAACCTTTCAAAATATCTCTTCAAAATTCTTGGTCATTCAGAATCACCTTGGTCACAATGGTATTTAGATGGCCCTTTTTAAGAAAGTTTCAGACTAGTTTGCACCTTATCCAAGATGGTCGATAGCATGGGAACATAGTTAATACTTGACTTAATACAGGACTTGCTGGTCTGCCCACAAGGGGTACATAGGGCAACTCCTAATGTTTTTGTTTTTTTTTTTTTATGCCAGGAAGTATTTTTTTATGTTCCATATACATGTACATGTTGTTTTTACGGATTTGGAGAAGTGTATGTGGTAAAGACTTTGATATTCACCAAGGGTACAACTCATCCTGCAGTTTGAACATCCGCTACATATGCTAGGAAGTTTTAATTTTGCAGATCATATGTACTTATATTAAAGATAGGCGTCTGATAAAGGATCATAAAGATATAGAATTTGGTGCATTACTTTAAATATGCACGTTGTTGAACGTCGTCATTTCTCGGTGAATTAGTTATAGAAGATACATAATTTGTACATGTACATAATGTATGGGTTTACTTAATTCAAATTGCTGAACTTGGCAATCAATGTGTGTCTTATCGTAATTGTAAATAGCTTCAACATGCATTTATCGGGGATCATATGTGTCTTACAGACACAAATATCATTACCAAAAATCATTATTCTGTTTTAACCTTGTGCGGGGGCATGTCATCCTCAAGTTTAATATACATGTATGAAAGATGTCTTATACTTAAAAATACAGAGCTTAAAAATAAAATGTTGTATTTATGGTGTTTCCCTTGGGCAATCTTCATTTTTCACAGCACGACTTCTTACGACGGCGGATCCCGTCTTCGAAAATAGGCAATCTTTTTGATTCAAGCAAGACTTCATACATCGCCGGATCCCGTCTTCGAAAATAGGCAATCTTTTTTTTCACAGCAGGACTTCATACACAGGAGGATACCATCTTCGAAAAAAAAAGGTTCCAATTGGGTCCCAGAAAAAATGGGTTCCAGTCAATTTTTTTTTACCATTTTTGTCAATTTTTTCCTAAACAGAATATAAATATTTTCAAGCAAGGGGGGGGGGGGGTACCAACCCTCGCAACCCCCTGGATTCACCAATGTCACATGTCGTTTAGAGAACGATCAACATAGTAAGTTGAGATCACGACTTAGTATGTCGAACTAGCAACTTCATGACTCAAGTGTAGTGCGCACGACTAACTTAATCAAGAGCATTTAGTATTTGGAGGTTATTAAATCATGCGCTCGACATAAAAAAAAAAAGATCTCTACATACTTAGTCGAGCTCTCGATATGCTAAGTAGAGCGATGGACATACTCAGTCGAGTGCTCGACATAATTCAAACACATGCCATACAAAGTTTTAAATCTCGTCATACAAAATCAAGCGCTAGATATACTAAGATGAGTGCTTGGCTTAACAAGTTGTTAGTATGATCCTTTATCTAAAAAAAAATACAATTTTGGGAAGTCAATGGAATTATGTGTTCAAAACTTCAAAGCCATCACACATGAATGTTTCATAAAATACGATAATGGTGTCTTGGTACTGCCATAGCAAGTCTGATAAATCTGGCGTTTTTCAGCTACCTAAACAAATGGTAAACGCCACTGCTGTTTTTATATACCAGTGCAGTAATACAATTTGTTGAGTATTACTTTAAAGTCCTTATCAGCAAGTTTTTTTTTAATACCCATTCGATTTGGACATTTTCAGATAGAATTTGATGAATTCTGTTGGCCAACTCTTATAACCAATATTTTATGACAATGCAAATCATCCTTACTTATCATCGGGACCTTATTAATGTCATTGGGTCATTAGATGTGGTATTCCTGTTTAAAATGATATTTTCATTCTTTGGCGATACCAAACGTTTATCGTATAATTTAGTCGATCTCAGTGTTTGTATATTGTCATATTTAACGATTAACTATCGAAGTATATAAACAAACTGACAAAAAGCGCTTTGATTTAACTTCGAGTTACTGCTAGTGTTGCAGAGCCACATTGTGTGCTCGAATGGCCTCTCAGTGTTGTCGCGAATGTGCAATACTATCAATCTAGACAAATGGGGTGCTATGCTTGCGGGGTGCAAATCTGCATGCCAAGCTTTACAGTTCGTTTTAGCATCAAAGAAACATATTATTGATACTGTCATAGGTGATTTGATTAGACAATAGCAGATTGGCGTGAAGGGCAATTGCCATAGAAACGACATCTCTAAACTGAATGATAAATTTTCCAGCTTGGCCATACAGTTTCCATTACCAGTTGAAAGGAATGTCATTATCACCGAAAAATTGGAAAACCGAACCTTTTGAATGAGGAAAGCTCGGCATGAAAAAAAGCTCATTGAGTTTTGATCTGATGGCTGATAGTTTTACAGCAACATAACAAAATACGCTTATTATTTTTTGCTGTGACCCTGCAGTACTTTAAGTTTTTTTCGATGTGTTTAAAATAATCAAAAGATGTGCTTAACCTGTTATTTGGACATACCTATCCCGTAGTAAATCATTAATTAATTCACACTATTTCATTCATTTTTGCATAGTTTCCATTAACAAGTGAAGGAATAATTTCCATTAAAAAGTGAAGTTTAAACGAAAAATATCCATTTTTATCTCGAAGCCATGAAATGGCTGAAGAGATGTTGATATGACAAGAAAAAATAACGTGAGGCTTCAAGCCTATTAAAAGCTCTAAAAGATGATCTTCGTGCATGTTTCTTTCAAAATCGTATGCATTGTGTTTTTAAGTAATATTTCTTCATTTTCTTGAGTTGAATACAGTGTTGTTATGTTAAATTGAAAACAATATGCATGTTTATATATAAGTTACTCGTTTTTATTATATTGCGTCTCGTCGCGCAGTAATTTGTCAAATTGTTTACCTGTGACAATGTATTGCATATATTTATAACAATGAAATTGACATGCGAAATCACACAATCCGATTATTTTCACGTATTACGGACTAACTTAATACATGCAGACGTATGCAGCAGTTCTTTGGATGACTACGAAGTTTTGCCACATGTAGATTTTCAGGGCTTCGAGATTCAGCTCCATCGGAGCTTTGATTAGTAATTGAGTTGCATATGAATTAATAATAAATTAAAAAAGATTATGTATTAGATATGTACCAAAGAATATATTTGTTAATAGATAACTTTTTTTTGATGAATTTGTTCTAAAACATCGAAAAAACACAACAAACGTTACGGCGTAATCGATTCGACAGCGCGTAGTCATGTGTGTATTGAATGTGAATTTCTGATCCTTTATGTTAAATATGTACAAAATGAACATGTTTTTATATACTACACATACAGAAATACCTTTTGCTGCAATATCATTAAATTTAACGACAGGCCGGATTTTGGCCCAAAACGTACCTTGTCCTTTGCCCGAGTTTTGTGGTAAACAAGTTACAAAGTTTGAAGACAATATATTGTAACGACCCAGGCCTCCCCTCTTGTAAACGTCATGTTGTTTGTCCGATCTTTGAGAAGTAATATTTTTTCTTCAATGAAAAGTCTTCATAATTAAATATTTTTCAATCATTTTAAAGTCATGTCAAGTAATATCTCTTATATTTATGTCAAAATGCTTAAACGTTAAAGTCTGATGAGTCCCATTTTTATCGTGATTGAGTCCCTTCTGACTACTTACATTTTAGCATGTTTAAATCCATTTCTCGGCTTAATTAGTGTATATAACTGAAGGGTAGCATAATACTGATTGCTGTTATAACACTTACATCTTATTAATTTCATTGGTTTGGATAGTCTGGTCAAGTTTCTAGCGAATCCTTCATCGTCTAGATCCGCCATTTTCGTTGAGTCCCACGTCGTAAATTGGTCTGAAGTTAATGTCGTAACCAGTTACAAATTATGTCAAATTAGAGTTTTTAAGAGTCCCTTTTGACGTCAATATCAAGTCTTTTGAGTCCCCTTTTGCCTATAAAAGGCGGAATCGCAGATCTTACGGCCCTGGCGAAAGGCAGCAATTATTGTCAAGAGCCATCAGAATTTTTTCTAAATTAATCGGAATCTCTCTAGACTAATTGATATAAAGAGTTAAAGGTTAGAGTCGACAAAATTTACTTTTAAAGTAATTTTAAGGTGTTAGGTCCAAAATTATTTTGGCAACAAATTCTCTTCAGTCAAAATACTGCTCTAAAATGCCTTTTCTGGCATAGTTTTAATTCAGAAATTCATTTTAATTAAAGTTTTTGTGAACGACCCCCAGGCGCGACCTTGACAAATTTCCAGTCATTACTATTCAAGTTTCATGAGTTATTCCTTAAAGGAAACATATTTCATTTATTTTATTGAGATCATTTTGTCTCATTAGGATTTTTACACGTAAGAAAACCGTATCCCGTAGGAATTATCATGAGTTCAAAGTCAAAAATGTGATATGTATCCAATACACATAAGAGACAATGTTCCAGTGAACTCTGACGAGTCGATTCCAATTTGATGTTGTTGAGCGTTTAACAGTTTGATTTCTGTATTATTAAATTTAAATATATTATTTAGTAATTTATTGTTATTATTTAGTTGACTTTAGCACTGAACTTGACCAGGCTTTTCCCCACTTGCTTGCTTACATAACGTTATGAATATGAATACGAGTACTGAATATGATGAATAATATTTGATGAAAATTATCTGTTATATTGAAACTGCATGACTTGTAACTTGATTTCGCCATATCAAATCATTAATTTCACAAAGCATGATTTCATTCAGCCAGCTGGAATAGCAAAACAGAGATTATAAATATATCACTTGGGTCGACTTCGCATTTCGATGTTGAGTTTATCAGAGGGAGCATAAAACTGGAAGACTCGTACTACCCTGCCCGAGCCCATTGGATGTAATAACATTGAACTATATTGTTGTCTAGAGAAAGGTTTATTGCTTGTCTGAGTCTCTGCTTATTATTCTTATTGTCTCTGTGATTCACTTCAGAGTAACGAAAACGCTGGTATAGTGAAAACGTTACAATATTATTTCATTCACAAGTTATCAGTCGAAAACCCTAAAATTTGCAAAATTTCAAAGTTTCAATTGGAATAACTCCAGAACCCTCGGACCTCAGAAAGCAAAATCAAAATTGGCCCGAGTTTAATGGTAAATACGTTACATACCAAGTTTGAAGACAATAAATTATTTCGTTCACAAATTATCAGTCGGAAACATTAAAATTCACAAAATTTCAAAGTTTCAAGGGGCATAACTCCAGAACCCCTTGGACCTCTGAACACGAAATCCAACTTGGCCTGAGTTTTGTGGTAAACAAGTTACGTACCAAGTTTGAAGGCCTTATGTAATTTCGTTCGCAAGTTATCAGTCAGAAACCTTCAGGGGAGGAACAAAAAGACACACGACTGAGGGTATCACACAATACCTCGCCATAACTTGTGGCGGGGTATAAAATTAAACTATAGATTGTGTCTGTAAGACACGGATGCCCCACCAATAAATTTATCACAAAAGATAACCTAAGTCAATTGGGCATAAAATAAATCCCCAGGCAGTGATGGAGTATTGTGTGTAGTTGCTTAGAAGTGGACCTAAACCCAAAAATTTAACGAAGTCATTCAAGCATAAAATGTAGGTCATTGATAACCAATCCTTGGTGGAACAGGTAGTTCTCCTATAGATGAATGTTACAGTGAAATATCATGATGCTACAATACTTAGTCATTGAGAAACAGCCTTAAATGCAAAAGTTAACCAAAGTCACTGAAGCGTAAAATGTAGCTCAAAGCCACCTAATTGTCAGTGATTCGTGCAGTACTCATCATAACAATTAATTTGATGAAACATCATTGTCTTATAATGTGTAGTTGTTGAGAAATGGACCTTAACGCAAAACATAACCAAAGTCACTGAAGCGTAAAATGTAGCTCAAAGCCACCTAATTGTCAATGATTTGTGTAGTACTCATCAATACAATTAATTTGATGAAACATCAATGTCTTATAATGTGTAGTTGTTGAGAAAGAGACCTTAACGCAAAACTAACCAAAGTCACTGAAGCATAAATTATAGGTCAAAGCCACCTAATTGTCAATGATTTATGTAGTACTCATCAAGACAAATAATTTGATGAAACATCATTGTCTTATAATTTGTAGTTGTTGAGAAATGGACCTTAACGCAAAACTTAACCAAAGTCACTGAAGCAAAACATGTAGGTCAAAGCCACCTAATTGTCAATGATTTGGGTAGTACTCGTCAAGGCAATTAATTTGATGAAGCATCACTGTCTTATAATGTGTAGTTGTTGAGAAATGGACTTACATGCAAAACTTAATTAGAGTCACTCAACCATGAAATGTAGGTCAAAGAGTCAAACTGCCTAGTGAACTCTGTAGTACTATCAAAGATCTACCTACTGGCCTACTATAATAGTTCTATACATTACAGTTTCTGAGAAATGTACCTTAACGCAAAACTTAACCCGACGTACGGACGGACGGAAGGACGGACAAGGGTAACACTATATGCCCCTTCCACATTCGTGGGCAGGGCATTAAAATGTTAAAATTTTCAAAGATTACTATAATAAATTGATAAAATGAAAATTACAAAAGATGAATGTGTGTACATCTACTCGTTGTAAGTTAGATTCCATTGAAATATTGAAATTTGATTGCAAAGTTTATGAAAAATATCAATAGTTGTGTTTTTATTTGTAAGGATGGACAGACAGACAAAGGTAAAACAATAGGCAATTGTACACAAATACACTATAAAGACGCACAAAATGCATGAGTTTTAAGTACATTTTGCAGTATATTTCACCTTACATCTTATTTATGTCTCCATCATTGTTATAAGTAAATGTCATCTTGTCCTCTAACTGACTTGATACTGCCTTGAACATCTTCATTTCTGTAATATAAAATAATGCAAACAGATTAAGGCATGACTGATTGATTAATTAATTCATGTTTAACACCAACTTGGTAATATTAAAGCTATAACAGAAGCAAGAAATGGCCACAATTCTAAAAAGAGCCATAAAAATTACCAACTCTTTTGTGCTGTACGAGGCACCTACTCTATAATTTAGAAAAAATGCATGTTTCAAATTGCTATTCTGACCACCTGCTTATTGTGCCCACGTCTCATGATTTTATTATGCAAAGTTTTCTTACTGTTGACTCCATGAGTGCCTTGTGGTTGTTTAAATGTTTTGGTCGTCTTTTATTTAATCTTTTTGTCAGCAATGGATGATAGCGATTGTAAGAACACTTTGCCAGTTAAGTTTATGTTTGTTGACAATCCCGCATTAATGGATCAGCGGGAAATAAAGACATTGATGAAGCGTTGCCCGACATCTAGTCATGAATTCTGATCAAACCATTGCTAGGGCTATCTTAAACTTACTATGAGGTATGAGTAAAGCTCATTGTTGAAGGCCTCATTGTGAGCTTCAAGATGAAGAACACCAATAAAAGCGTTGTTCCATTGCTAAGTTTTACCATGTGTTTGAAGAGATTTTGTCTCATGTGCATTTACTCCATATCCCTTCACTGTTAATGCATCATTTACTAGAAACTATCTTTAGTCAAAGGCAGTTTGACAAGGTGTAAATCTATATGCCCCTTTACCACAAAATCAAAGTAAAATATTCTTATTAACACTTGTCTCCTAGACAACCATAACAGCTACAATCTGTCGCATCTGATAATTTTTGTTTCTGCAACACCCTTATTGTTTTATTTTTACTCCCAATTTCTTATTACCTACTGTGCTAGTTCTCATACAAATTATATCATCAAATTTCAAGGCACCTGAATAAAAGCAAATAAAGCACAAATTGAACACTAGTGAAAATATCTACTTGTACTCAGTTATTAAGGGCATATTCAATAGTTTCAGGGGAGATAATAGCAAACACAAAAGAAGGCATTGTAACCCAGGAATATGACGGTGTTAAATATAACGTCAGAAAGTAATTACTGTTGTTTTTCAGGAAAGGTAACTTTGACAAACTTTTTAGGGGGTTTTTGATGGGAGATTTGTTAAAAGTTGCAATTTTTAACAATTTACTCAGAAAAGAACTCGGTGAACTACAAAATGTATATTGTTTTTGCAATCTTTGAGTAGCATATTATCAGAGGTACACAGTTTCAAAATTACATAAAATTGACAATATGAGAGATCGTTAAAATATTGTAATATTGAACTTGTAATGGGACATTTTATGCAACTTTTACCATTATAAGTGCTACATATCCATTGATTTAGAGTAATAGAACATATTTACTCCTATAAATTTATTTTATTGCAAATCTATATAAAGTGTGGACACAGGATATGTCTCGCCTGCCCCTTACATCGCCTTAATTTGAACATTGATCTTCTGCAGCAGGAATAAAAATAAAATATCTTTAACTGTGTTTACAATTTCCTTGGAAAATAAAGGGATACGCCGAGCGCAGCATGATACGACCGCAGCATGTTGAATACTGAAATTTGAACATGAGTGCAATTCAAATGAATAAGGAATAGTAAATAAATGGACACAATAAAGAGCTTGAATCAGTTGCAATTTTGGCCCCTTTGGCCCCTTTAGCTCAGAAACGGGAAAAGCTATGCCAAATTTGTTGACTTACTACTGAAAGCTTATATCAAGAAGATCCAAAGAAAAAAATCTGATCAAAATCCAATGAATAATAAGGATTTCAAATATTTCGAAAATTACAATTTTGGCCTCTTTGACCCCTTGAAGCTTGAAAACAGTAAGAGCTACGCAAAATCCGCTGCCATATTACTGACAGTTTACATCAAGAGGAATCCACAGAAAAAAAATCCTATTGAAATCCGATGAAAAATAAAGATTTCACATATTTCGAAAATTTGCAATTTTGGCCCCTTTGACCCCTTGTAGCTCAGAAACGGTAAGAGCTACGCAAAATCCGTTGACATACCTCTGAAAGCTTATATCAACAGGAATTCAAAGAAAAAAATCCCATCGAAATCCGATGAAAAATTAAAATTTCAGGTAATCAGCAAATTTGCAATTTTGGCCCCGTTCGGCCCCTCATAGCTCGGAAAGGAAACAAGTTACCAAAAATATAAAAGTTGAGCGCCATATTAATTTTTCGTAAGGAATCTAATGAAAAAAACTGCATCAAAATCGGACAAAAAATGAAAAAAATAGATTTTTGAGATTTCCCCCTTTTGGAACCCATTTATCACATTAACGGTACATGTGACATGAAATCCGTTGACACACCTCCGAATCCAAATTTCCTTAGGATCACACTGAAAGAAACCCCATCAAAATCAGATAAATAATAAATATTCTACAGCCCAGTATATGAAAACACCTAATTTGGCCCTTTTTGGCCCTTTCTAAAAAAACGGGCAGGGCCATAATACCCAAAACCAATCCCAACCTTCCTTTTGTGACAAGCAACATTATGTTAAAATTTCATAAGGATTGATCAACTAGAACTGAAGTTATCGCACGGAAACGAAGAGTCTACAGACGCCGACGACGACGCCGCCAGTATCATAACAATATACGACCTCAAAAATGTTTTTGCGGTTGTATAAAAAATGATGTGATCACTCATGCATGACTAAGGAGCCAGGGCTCCATCTGGGCGTGGAATCGGTATGTACTCCCAAGACGCAACTGCATGTCAAATATCAAGTGCTTAGGACTACTGGTATAGGCTGTACCAACTGCTTGCTAAAAACCATGCATGACTAAGGGGCCAGGGCCACCATCGAGGCATGGAATCGGTATGTACTCCCCAAGAAGCAACTGCATATCAAATATCAAGTGCCTAGGACTACTGGTATAGGCTGTACAAACTGCTTGCTAAAAACTTAATGCCATCGTTCATGCATGACTAAGGAACCAGGGCCACCATCCGGGCATGAAATCAGTCTGTACTCCCCAAGACGCAACTGCATATCAAATATCAAGTGCCTAAGACTACTGGTATAGGCTGAACAAACTGCTTGCTAAAAACTTAATGTGATCATTCATGCATGACTAAGGGGCAAGGGCCATAATCTAAGTAGGGATTTGATTTGTACCCATAATAATGCAACTGCACATCAAATACTATGGACCTACAACTAACATAAGCTTGTCCATTCATAATAGTTTGCAATTGTTGATGCCGCCGCCGCTGGAAACCCTATCCCTAGGTCTCGCTTCTGCGACTTTTTTGTCGCGGGCGAGACAAAAACCTTGACTTTGTTTTTTTGTTACTTTGGTAGCAATTAGATTAAAAATACTTTCTCAATTATTTTTCAAACAAGAACTTTATTCTAGAAAAAAGTAACAAGAGGAAAGCTGTCAATTTTTATCAATTTTCAATGTTAAATCTTCCACCAAAGTGGCCTTTTTCTGAAATTCAGCAACTTGGATTTTAATGATCTTCATAAAGCTTCTGTGCACACCTCTGAAACAGGCACAAATATGATCGTAGGAGATTTGTCCTGGACAAATAGGCTACCCAATTTGATGTAAAAATGACTAAGTTCAAAAACTGGTAATTTTGGTATCAATTATCAAAAAATCAAAATATTAGTACCATATGCACACCGTTGATATATATTAATTATTGGTATTTTTGTTTGCAAGACATGGATTATCAGGTCCACATCAGGGCGAATCTGATATGGACGTGATAATCCTTGTCGAGCGATCAAAATTACTAATAATTTTTTTATCGGTAATTCCACAATGGAATACAAACTTGATTACTTTTTTTGTTAAGTTAAATTCCTTTTTTACGTTTTGTCTTGCAATAACTTTCTTCAATAGTGAAAACTATGCACTATTTTTTTGTCGAATTTTTATGCATGACGCAGTCACTTACATGATGTCACTCCATTCATTCAAATGCATGATGACGGTTACGCTAAGGAACGAAGGAAGGGACGTCTATTGGAAGTAATGAAAATCAGAAAACGCACCAAAGGTGCAAAAGCCGAGTTGCGAACATTTGTTATTTTCATAAGTACATCATCGGATAGGCAAATAGTTGCATATAAGCATATAAATTCTTTTATTTTAATAAGAGATTTATAATGGAACTTTTTAGGATGTTTGACTTTGTCCTAACTTGACTAAAAATTTGGCAGAGGTTATAATCTAAGTGATACATACTGCTGATAACTGCATGAAGTCAAAACATTCCAAGTCCCTTTTCAAAAAAAAACTTTGGGCAAGGGTTCCCCTTAAAATTAAGTTTTTTATTGTTGCTGAAATTGCATAAGTATGTATCAGAATGCCTATTTTTCTAAAAATTTCCATTTCTAGTTTGGTATAAATGGCAACCAAAAGCTCCACTATCCATTGCAACTCATTTCAGACCACCTCTCAAAAATAGTTTACACATGTTTCTAAAATTGTGAAGAAAAATATGTAGCACAATACTGTTTTTCTCAGATTCAGTGTTCTGGTTTGGTTTCCATGGCAACTGAAAGCTCCACTATCCATTAAAACCCATTTCAGACCACCATTAAAAAAAATTTGGGCAGGGGTTCCCCTTATAATCTAGGTAATATGTATTGCTGAAATCAAAACATTCCGAGCCCCCCTTTCTTTCATAAAAAAAAAAAATTGGCAGGGGTTCCTCTTATAATCTAATTTATAATGCTACAGAAAATATGTAGCAGAACACTTATTTATTTAAAGATTCAGTGTTCTGGTTTGTGTCCATGGCAACTGAAAGCTCCACTATCCATTACAGACCACCATTTAAAAAAAATTGAGCAGGGGTTCCCCTTATAATTCAGGTAATATGTATAGCTGAAATCAATGATTTACAAAAAAAATCAAAATACACAAATGTATTTTTTTCATCTAAGATTTTATTTCTACTGGACATTGCAAAGGACTTTTAGTAATATTGAATACTTCTAAACATTAAATTAATTACCTCCCTTTTTTAATGTTGACTTTTCAATATATCATTTTTTTATGTTTTTGTCATCCAAAAAAGTGTGTTGGTGAATATAATTAGAACTTTGAAATGAATTTACATCTTAAAGCAATAAAAAACTACTTTTGTATGAGCAATAAAACTTTTTTTTTGTTATTTTTGTTATCAAATAATACCAAACCTGTGATTTTAGGCTTTATTGAAAAGTTTAATTTTTGTTACATTTTTTGAAGTTGTGACCTTGACCTTTGTCGCACCAACCTCAAATCGATAGGGTTCCTCCTCTGATCATAACTCAAGTCTATGCCAAGTTTCATTTGGATGTGTATTGTGGTTCTGGAGATATTGTGTGGAAACAGATAAGTCAAATTTTTGTTCTATTTTTAGAAGTTGTGACCTTGACCTTTGTCCGACAAACCTCAAAATCAATAGGGATCTTCCTCTTATAACTCAAGTCTGTGCAAAGTTTCATTTGGATATGACATGTGGTTCTCAAGATATCATGCGGAAACCAAAGTTGACGCCCGGATGCCCAGACGCCATTCATCAAATTATAAGCCGAGTTCGACTTCGTCGCAACTCGGCTAAAAATGTCACATTGAAACAAAATTCAGGATCATATTATAGTGTGATAAGGTAGGTTGAAACTATGTGATAAATGTCTTGATGTTTTGGGGATAATCAAAAGGAAATTGTTCATATTTCAATGTCCTCAATGGAACTGTTAAGGTGTCATGGCGTCAATTCAGTCATGTCAGTTGTCAAAATATTACTCTTGATTTGAGAACACAAGATATTTTCCCCCCACTCCCAGTCACTTTTTCTTATTTATATCAACCGCCAATAGTGCTCTGCCCCTGTCCCAATTTCCCTTTTAAGATCCCATCCAGAGTTGAAGTTTGCTCCCCCTTCTCTGTCTCAGTTCTCCGTCGCCTAGTTTTTTTCCTGTCTTTACCAAATTTCATTAAGCCCCTTCGTCTCACTGATATAATTTACTAGTAATATGGACAAACTCACCAATCCGAAATTTGGTGGAAGTATTGAC
>MJUU01045057.1:0-44027 GCA_002080025.1 Modiolus philippinarum
AATGCATCATGCATACCAATATGGTTGATGTGGGGCATGTCAGTAAGCAGGAATGGACTTTAACCGTTCTACCTAACCAAGACGCTTATGCGTAAAATGTAGGTCAGAGACAGCATCTGAAGCATGCATTGATGTTGTCATCTCAAAATGTATCATACATACCAGTATGGTTGATGTGGGCCATGTCAGTATGCGGGAATAGACTTTAACCATTCTACCTAACCAAGTCGCTCATGCGTAAAATGTAGGTCAGAGACAGCATCCGAAGCATGCATTCCAGTCGTCTTCCCAAAATGCATCAGGCATACCAATATGGTTGATGTGGGGCATGTCAGTAGGCAGGAATGGACCTTAACCATTCTTCCTAACAGGACACGGACGCTGACGCCAACGCGGACGCTAGGGGTATCACATAAGCCCCCCTCACTTTCGTGAGGTGAGCTAAAAATGCAGTTCAATTATATATTTGCCGGTTTTTCCGGCAGCAAGGACGTATATCTACAATAAATATACGTCCTTGTTACCAGCAGAGACATAATCCAAGTTATTTTTCAAAACTTTCGGAAAATCTATCAAGAATAATTCAAATATTTTTTTCTGAAATATAAATGATTAATTTATTAATCTAAATTACTTGTGAATTTGATTTCTTTTCTTTCAAAACAAAGTTCCGTTTTCTTAATAAACTTGTAAAATATCGAACTTCTATACTTAATTAACAGTTATTTGTAATATATTATTAGATATTCTAATATGAGAACAATGGAAACCATGACGACTAGCCATATGAAAATCTCCAATAACATTATGAGCGACTTCTCAACAGACTTTACGCTGAAATTGACGACGTCACAATATGTTTTGTGCACAAAAACGTCAGTAAATCTGAAGTAATGACTGTCGTTACCGTGTACACTATAGGTCTGCTCTGGGTAAAATATTAACCAAAATAATGGCCACCCATATGTAAATCTCCAACAAACCACCGGCGCCCATGAATTATTTCTTAATTAGACGGTTTCTTTGATGTCATAATAACTGTTTTATGACTTAAACAGGTTTTGATCACTTTCTCAACAGGTGTTATTGGAGTAATTAACGGTTGAAGTATGATATATGTATCATCAAACCTTATACCGACAGATCGACAAATGCCGAGATGTTACGAACGTTACACCCTTCCTTTAACAAGTTCATTCGGAAGTCGGTAATCTCGCCACCCATGAATTTGTGAATAAAAAGGTCTATAAGGATAATAGGTATTTAACAAAGTTCAATGATAACAGCATACATCCTTCACAGAAAAGAAACTTAAACCTATGGATAAAGCTCAAACAATCCCCCTCCCTTTTTAAACTAGAGTTACTGTGGCTTATTGGGCCAAGGATACCCCCGCCCCCACCTCTTGCTGCATTATTTTTTAAATATCTGGAAAAAAGGAATTATTGGAAAACAAAATACATAGTGCACATCTACAATATGTAATTAAGCTCCTGCATAAGTTTCATGAAATTCTGATCAGTGGTTTAGGAGAAGTAGTGGATATCATGTGGTCACCATATGGTTTGCATCGAGCTAAAATGACAAAGTCCAAAAAATGTCAAAAATCTTGAAAAAAGGGAATTATTGGAAAACAAAAAGCATGGTGCACATCTACAATATGTAATTAAGCTCCTGCATAAGTTACATGAAATTCCAATCTGTGTTTAAGAGAAGTAATGGAAACCAGCTGTTGGGTACAAAAAGATGGACGGACAGACGGAAGGAAGGATGGACACCATGAACACTATATACCTCAAGCAAAGCAGGGGGTGTAATGATCAGTGAGGCATGAAGTATGTTCAATGGATATTTATTATATTTTTGTTGATCTATATCCCTAATGTGTATCTATATAAAGTGTCATGATAATAGCATTCATTCTTCACAGAAAAAAATCTTCAACCTGAGAGTAAACTTCATACATTCCCCTTTTTTCATCATTATTGAAGCATGAAGTTGGTAGCATGAATAAAATTTTTAATATGATTTTGTTCAGTTAGACACTAATATGTATTTATATAAAGTTAAAAGATACTGTAAACAAACTAATTTTCGCGAGCAATTTATTTTTGCGATCTTTGCGAGTGTGAAAAAAACGTGAAAAATAAATCATCGCGAATATTTCTTACACTTATACAAATGCATGAGCAGAAAGTGAAAATAGTTGCTGGAAAATTGTCCTTGAATTACAAAACGCGAAATAAAGTAGCCATGAAATTAAGTTAGTTTCAGTGTTTTCCTTTTTTGCCAAACAAAAGGTGGTTGTTTGTGAAATTCAAGATAGCTGGCTGTCATAGCCAATGACAGCCGGCTTTGTATATTTGCAGCATTTGCGTGCTGTATTTTGGTAATGTATATTAAAAACTGTAAATTTGATTACTTGATACATATTTAAGTAAATTAAAAGTAATAAATTTTTGTTTTGTTGTTATTCAGATTTGACAGTAAAGTTTTAAATCCATTCATGTTTTATTTTTGGGTTTTACTTTTTAACGAGTATAACACACTTCTGCTTGCAATCCATGATCGCTTTTTGTACATATATGTCATACAGAACTAAAACGTGAATCGTTTGTTATTATTATATAGTTTGAAATCCTGTCGTCTTTGTGTGTTAATCATCCCTTTCGTTTTCGTACTCAATGTTTTGATCATTTTCTCATGCCATTATATTCAAACTGAATGGTGTTCCCCATTTTGATGATTTCTCCAAAGGTTCGTTCTCTTTGATTTGAATAATTTCGTCCGGTATCTTCCCTTTTCGTTCTGTACGAAAGAAAACATCGATTCTGTTCCTTTTTGTTAGGATCCGCCATTTTGTCTAATGAAAACAACGACGGAACTACTTCGGTGCAGAACTGAAAAATATCCGTTTTTACCGACCCCCTTGACGAAGGCAAAGGTGGTCGGCCTGCAAAAGAACGTGGTCGGCAAAGCCAGCTTAAATGGCGAATGGAAAACACTGCATTTACAGTAATAGCATACATCCTTCATAGAAAAAAAAAACTTCAACCTGTGGGTAACCCTTGTACTATCACGCTTTTTTCCCGTAATTAGTGAGGCATAAAGTTGGTCGCATAGGTAAAATTTTTTTATGATTTTTGTTTAATTAGACGCTAATGTGTACTGGTACTTATATGAAGTTTAATGATAATAGAATACAACCTTCATAGAAAAAGAACTAAAACTGGGTAAACCTCAACTATCATGCTTTTTTCCATGATCAGTGAAGCATGAAGTTGTTTTTAATGGGTAAAATTTTATTATGATTTATAGCAGGGCTCACAAACTGGGCGATTAGGGTGATTAAGTCGCCCTGTTGTGCCTCAAGTCGCCTAAAGTTGCTCCCAAAAGCAATTTCAAGTCACCCTGACCATTTTGACACTTCTTATTATAACCGTTTCTATTTCCAGTAACAAGGAAGTAAATTGATAAGATTTCTAATGCTTATTCCTGTTTTTTCAAAGCTCAAAGATTGTTTACATCATCTCATGGGTTTAAAATCAAGACTTATTCAGTTTGTAGTGTACATTTATTTAAAAAATCAATTGGAAATTGTCCTAGATATTTATGTTTCAACTACAGATCAAACCGGAAGTGGTCTATATAGAATGTCTACAAACCTAAACAATCTATATATAAACCGCTAATATTTGGAGAACCATTCAAAAAAAGAATGAAGCAGATTAGTAACTGTCTCTGGAGCAACTAGGTGATAAACTATCCATTTACTTAAGATGATAAATCAAAGAAAATTTATGTCATGTAAATCTAACCTAAATGCAGGAGCACCTCCAACCATAAGCTTTTGGGTGAAAGAAACATAAAATTGATATATAGCTAAAATCAGACTTTCTGTAAAATCTACATTGTAGATCTTGAAATTCAATAATATTTGAATGATTAAAACAGATTTATTGCCATTGATGAATAAGTGTATATATAAATCAAATACAAAAGTCTTGAAAATTCAGTTGCGGATAGGCGTGAACAAGTCTCCCTGTCATGACCTCAAGTCTCCCTATCTGTACCCTGAGGAAGACTTCAAATCTCCCTGTTCTTTTGAAGTGTGGTGAGCCCTGTTATAGAAAGTAATGTATATTTATATAAAGTTAATGATAATTGCATACATCCTTCAAAGAAAAAAACCTTAAACCTATGGGTAAACCTAACCTGGGACAAACAGACATACTCAAACACTATATGCCCCGCCTACTATCGTTGACGGGGCATAAAAAGCATCCAAAGCATTCAATTATCGAGAACTGGTAAGGGGAGTCTAGTTTCTTTATCCACAGATCCTCTGTTAGTAACATGGAAGTCCATAGCAGTGTTTGCATAATCTCTGAGATTTACCAAAAAGTCAAAGATCAAATAAAAATGCTGAAAATAGGCTCTGTAAACTTGTATTGTCATGTGACCTCCAAGAATATAGGTGAAACCTTGTTACTGGGTACCATTTGCCTATTTAGTATCATAATTGTTGCATTTTTTGGTTCACAGTTCAAATTAAGCGTTGGATTCGTTTTCTCTGAACAAGAATATTTTATTCTTCAAGAATTAAAACACTTCATCATCTAAACCTAGACTGAACTGAAATTCAATAAAACATTTTCATAGTAAAATCAACTGGGATTTGTGTCGGAAGTGAGAAAGTCTGATGACAGAGTTAGTTCATTCAGAGACATATAATTAAAGAGATTGGCAACATTACGAATTCTCGGGAAATCTTGCCGCCATCGAGACTTCCATAAAACTTCCACTTCACAACAATAAGTCACTAATATCTTGATAAAACATGGAAATTTCATAATAAAAGTAACTAAACTCTACCAACAAGGTAAAATACTTTCCAGTTTTCATAACTAGGAAGTTCTAATCACGGAAATAAAAGAGGAGTTTCAAAAGTTAACATGGGACGCAATGATCATCGTAGAGAGATTTCCACACGAAGTCTCCACTTTCTTTGCCAATAACTTTTTTTTTATTAATATTTCTCATTCAAATTTTCTAAACTGTACTATAAAATTATTAAGGAGAACAGTTCACTTAACTGTTTAGATGTTTGTCGACTAAATTAAAAGTAGTTTAAGAAGTTCTGGTGTGGCTGTATCATGTTTGTTGTGATTTATATGGGGTGATAGTAGAGTTGCCAATCTCTTTAATAATATGTCTCTGGTTCATTCTATATTAGTGTTCAGGATTTTGAAAGTGAAAGAAGAATGAGACTTGTCCCAAACTGCATGATTGACTTGGCAGGACAGTCTGAGTTTAACTAGATAGCTGTGGGACCTTAGCTTTATGTGCCTTTTCATATTTCTGTATTTCCGCGAATTCAGAAAAAATATAGAAAAAAGACCTGTCCTATGCACCCACAGCGGCCGGTAACATACGATATTTATAGACTGGGTCCCATATATTTATTTGGGACCCAGTCTTTCAATATCGTACATTACCGGCCCCCTGAATGCACCTCCCGCATCTAGACCGAAACATCCAGTTTCCGTTGTTGGCATTATCGCATGTCTGTGCAGGTTTACTAATAAATACTGGTGTGAGATATCGTAATGGGAAAGCTAATGATTTGTTTGTGATTAGTGATGATAAAATTTCTGTATTTCCGCGAATTCAGAAAAAATATAGAAAAAAAGACCTGTCCTATGCACCCACAGCGGCCGGTAACATACGATATTGATAGACTGGGTCCCATATATTTATTTGGGACCCAGTCTTTCAATATCGTATGTTACCGGCCCCGTGAATGCACCTCCCGCGACTAGACCGAAACATCCAGTTTCCGTCGTTGGCGTTATCGCATGTCTGAGCAGGTTTACTAATCAATACAGGTGTGAGATATTGTAATGGGAAAGTTAATGATTTGTTTGTGATTAGTGATGATAAATGGTTGCTTTATATCTTACAGTCTGTTCTGTTAACGTTTCCCTTTCACAGAAAATTTCTTGACTTTTTCGTGTTTTTGCGGGTTCCCCAAATAATTGCTACGTCTCATTTATGTTTGTAGGTACTGTGACCCTGCATTTATTTTAAGCTTAAAAGTGAATAAAGGATGAAATTCTAAAGCATAAATCATACCAGGATTTTTTTCCGGAATCTCTTTCAATATTCCCTTTTAACAATGAGGGGGTTGACACGGGGTGTCTGTTCTCCCATTTCCCACAATTTTTTGGACATTTTTCCCATTTCCCACATTTTTCGGGCCTTTTTTCCCCAATTCCCAAACTTTTTTTTTTCGTTTTTCCCATTTCCCACCGGTGCGTCTTTTTACTCAAATAAACTAAAATATACCCAAATAAACTCAAATAAACAAAAATAAACACAAATATAGTTTGGATAATACAAAATAATGGTAATTATAAACAAAAAATATAATTTAGTCTCATTTCATTAACCTTTTTATCCGAAAAATGCGACAAATTTCTCTTATTAATAAACCTAGTGTAGCATGGTTGCCAAATACCTCCTCAGTCGGGGCAAACGGACTCCACATATAATGCTGTATTAGCTCTGACACTCCCATTGTAATTATTACTGTAAATAAGAAGCTAAATGTTCAATATTTTTCACAAAAATGATAAATTGACAAATTCAGAAGCAGAATTCTAATTTTACACACAAGTGTAGATAGGGTATTGCTTCTCACAGCAATTCACCAGTCATTTGTCGATCATTTTTTGAAAAAAAAAATCTGACCACTAAAAATGTAAAAAGGGTGCTAATTAAAAGAATAATATTTGGTTTAATTTGCAACTTTTAATGGTGATAAGAAAAGATTCTTTTTTGGTATCATCTCACTAGTTACCGTATATACAAGATATACACAAATCAGGTGATTGATTGTTTAAACAATTTCAAAAATGTTATAAAAAAACGACACAATAACATTAAAATATGTATTTTATTGCAATTCATTTATAAATAGGTATATTTTGCACTTATTTTATTTCTGTTTTGGTATAAACAAGGTTATTTAGGTTTATTTGAGTTTATTTGAGTTTGTTTGAGTTTATTTGAGTAAAAAGACGCGCCCGTTTTTTCCCATTTCCCTAATTTTTTTCATCATTTTTCCAATTTCTCTAAATTTTTTACCCATTTTTCCCATTTCCTAAAAGCGTGTCACCCCCTCAACAATTTTTATATAAAATCACAGACATATCATTACATCCTATTCTATATGTCTGATACAATTACTTACGCTCGGAACTCATATTGCAGTATTAGTTCCATTGGAAATAACTAAAAATCGAATTTGCTGTAAATTTAGTTCCATGATTTCCCGGCACAACTTGTGCCCGGCGGAACTTGTGTCTCAGCAGTGCAGATAAAAAGATAAAAAACTAAAGATGTTTGAAAACTGATACAGAGCAAATTACCAATATAATCTAAACGGAAAGCCAAAATAAGCTAGGGACAGAACTTCGCATGAGGGAGATACTACTTGGTTTCAACAAGGACGTATATCTCCATGATTTCAACAGAATTTACAGAAATTCAGTAATTACAAGTTTCCAATAAAAATCGGCTTACAGGTCAGCACTACTGGAAACATTATTTCATTGGAAGAAATACAATGAAGGACCGTCCTTTGTAACCGTAAAAAAAGAGGACAAAGGGGCAATTTTTCAATATTAGAAATCTCTATGTAATATTGGAGATTCATTTTTTAATGCTAAAACATCATTTTCTAATATAATATCAAAAATACATTTTTCGATATTAAGATTAGAAAAGGATTTTTAATATCAAAATAATCATTAGTCAGGAATATGTTGGTCATTGGCTTGTCCTTGTCTTCTTATAAAATTTTAGTTTCTTGATACTCGGGTTATTGGATGTGGTTTGTTTCCATTGGATTATTCACTTTTTTTTTTACTTTTTGGGGTGGGGGGTCATTTAGGGCTTCCTATATGGTGTGAGGTTCCTCAATTCCTCAATGTGTTGAAGACTGTACTGGTACGGTCCCTAGATGCTTTGTACCCCTAGATGCTTTGTTTGTGGTCGTTTTAACCTGTAGAGGGGATGTTGTCTCCTTGACATTTACCCAATTTCCTTTCTATTTCATAATTATAAATATTAGAAAGTCTTTTCCTAATATTAAAAAAATCATTTTTTTTTATTAGAAAATGAATTTACAATATAAGAAAATACCTCTGTTTTTCTAATATTAAAAATTGATTACTAGAAATTGAACTTGTATTATTGATTTTTTTTTCTTTTTAATGGTGGAAAATCAATTTTTAATATGAAAAAAATATTTCAAATATTTATTAAAAAGATTGAAAATAATTTCTTGCGTTAAAATAGCCTTTTTGTTTGTTGACTTTGGTTTGCCATTTTTTATATTATAGATGCTTATTTTTGTATAAAAAATCATTTTCTAATATTAGAAATTCCTTTTCTATTATTAAATTATGTTTTTTTAATTTTCGAAAATTATTTTTGGATATAAAAAATTATTTTTAAATATCAGAAAACGGAGAAAATGAATTTATTATATCAGACCTTTGGTTTTCCTATATTAAAAACGAATTTCTTATATAACAAATTATTCTTTAATATTATAAATTCATCTTTTAGTATTGCAAATTAATTTTTAATATTAAAAAAATTACAAATATATTTCTAATATTAAAATGATTTTCTAATATTACAAATGAATTTCTAGTATTAAAAAATAGCTATTTATGTGCATTTCAAAAATAGCTCTTTTTGTGGACTTTCAGTGCTAGAAATTATCAAATTACCTGTAAAAACAATTCCATACCAGTCAATTGAAAATTACATTTTTATGACCCTAATTAATGATTAAGATTTCTTGCCAACCAAAAGGGTCCACAGGTAAAAATTTCGATGTTGTGACGTCACGGCGAATAAGCCTATAACAGTGGTACATGGCGATCAAGTCATTATTTACCTTTTGCACAAATAATCAACAATTAATTACCAAAAATGTGATAATTTTATTAAATTTTCCCTAAGTTTGGTATAGTATACATCGGCAAATGAATACCGAAGCAAAAGGGACAACGAGGAAGTAAAGCGGAAAAATTCGAAAACAACGATTCCCAAAATCTGTAGCAATTCATATCCAACACGATTTGAGACAGCATGACAAAGGCAAAACACAAACAAACAAAAATGAACAAGAACGCCACAAAACTCAAGCACTTGCAGTGTGAACCCTACCAAAATTTGAGGTGTCATCAGGTGCTCCGGAATTGTCAACCCGACACATAGCACCCATGCCGGACTAGATGCCCATGACATTGCCGATGAAAAGCCCGCTTTTGTCACAGTCGATATTTGTCAGTCCGGTAATAAACCCCGAATTTGCCCAAAGATATCTATTCCGGTCATCTAGGAAATGAGAACACTGTACCAGTCTGTCAAATTATGGTGACAGTCGTTAATGTTCTGTAGTAACAATTGTAACAGTGATAAAACCTAAGCTAAAGGTAAAAGATTTTGAGGCAGTAATAAAAACATATTTGAAAAATTCAAATTACTCAGTTTCAGTCACCATGACATTGACCTTTCCCCAAAATCTATACAGTTCTCCTTTTAATGTCTTAGCTTCAATTGAATAGGATATAAATATTTAGAGTTATCACTCAGAAACCAAAATTTTCTGAAATTTTCAATTTATTTTCAATCATTGTGACCTTTACCTTTGGCCTTCTTTTCCCAGAAATCAATAGGGTTCTTCCCTAATGGTATCCCGAAATATGTCCAAGTTTGATTTGAATATGTCCAAGTTTGATTTGAATTCCGCAGCCTAAACTTTTTGAGTTACCTTCCGGAAACTAAAATTTTCTTAAATTTTTAATCTATTTTCGGTCATTGTGACCTTGACCGTCGACCTACTTTATATAAAATCAATAGAGTTCTTCACATCCTAACGCCTAGCAATATATCCAAGTTTCACTTCAAGTGGATGAAAACTTTCTGAGTTATCGTTAGGAACCAAATTTTTCTGAAATTTTCAGGCTATATTCTGTCATGATGACCTAAATTTTCAGTCATTGTGACCTTGAATATCTCAGAAAAAATTATTTCCCGATCATAACTCGAAAAGTTCACATCCAGTTGAATCGGAACTTGGATATATTGTTGTTCAGTAGAAGGAGAGGACTTCTATTGGTTTTTCTGAAATAGTCAATCTAATTTTGATAGCTGTGACCTTGACCATCGACCTACTTTCTTCAAAAGAAATAGCCCCCTCCTGGTATCCAACAATTTACCAAGTTTCATTTCATTTGGATGTTAACTTTTTGAGTTATCATCCGGAAACCAAAATTTGACATCCGCACGCACGCACACACATCCAAACGCCCGCCTATCTGCATCACCAAACCAATCGTCGAGTTCAAATTCGTTGCAACTCGGCTAAAAATGCACATGATAATCTATTAATCACCAATGTAACCACTGACAATCTGTGATAATCATTGAATACCTGTATAGGTCTCTCACNAAAAAAACTAGAAGCCCCTTTTCGTTAGCGCTTTTTCTATTTCACAAAAAAACCAAAGAAAAAACAAAAAACAAAAAATAAAACAAAACAAAACAAAAAAAAACAAAAAACAAAAAACAAAACAAAACAAAAAACAAAAATCCAAAAAGGGATTAAGTCTTCAAAAGTAAGTCACAGCCAACTGATGGCTGAAAACAAATTACAATACATGTAAGCGCATATTTCAACAAGAACTGGCGCCACCATCAGCAATAGCCATCCCCCCAATGCCGTGATTTTCCCAAATATTGCTGTTGTCATAAAGTTTGCAAAAAAAAAAAATGATTATGGTCACATGTTAGAATTTCAAATCTTTTATACAAACGTGATGATTTTGACTTCCCAATTGTGAACTTTCCCTTCTAAGCAGCAATATACCTACTTACCCAGCAGATGGAGTGTACGTATATTTCACAATTCATTCGTAACTGTAGAGCCTGTATAGTTCATACAATGACTGTGGAAAGATTTTACATTACCGATTCTGACTTAACTCTTGATTGACCCGCTGGTTTGTTTGTTTGTTTTTGTTTTTTTTGTTTGAGAGAGATCACGATGTTAGTGCTTCAATTTTTCAGTGTTGTATTTGTGGTGTTTTTGGTCCTCCTTGTTTCTGGTGTTCTTGCTTTTGCATTGTCTGTGAACTTTGGTTTATGTAATCTTGTACTAACTTCGTTCCTTCTGTATTCTACTGTCATTCCAAGCTAGGAATCAAATACTCTGGATATTCTATAGGTGAAAAGAAACAGTTTCATTGTAGAACTCCAAAATCGAGTGGTCTATCAAACTTTCAGGAAATATACCAAAGCTGGAATCAAATATTGTTGAAAGCTAATTAGTGAAAGTGTCTTTTCTAATTAAAACAGATTGTAAATGTATGGTTGTTTAGTAGAATTAAAGAAAAAAAAATAAATTAAATGGTCTTTGAGACTTTCAGGAAATTTTCCAAATTTAGGATCCAATATTTTTGATATCCAATAAATGAAAATATTTGATCAAAGCAAAACAAATTTGAAGAGTATGATTGCTAGATATAATAAAAACCTTTTTATATGAAATTTGCAGGGAATTTGACAAGACTTGAATCAAAAATTTTAGAAATCCAATGAGCGAAAATGTTTCTTGTAATTAAAAGAAGTTCTAAAGTTATGGTTTCAGTGTAGTATTTTAAAAAAAAATATGTGCTCTCTGACACTTTCGCGATATTTCAGGATATTTACCAAAATTGAAATCATATTTTGAAGGTTATTCAGAGTTTTATTTTTGCTCCAAACACGTCCTTAAATATGAGATTATATAGTGAAAGTTTAAAAAAAAATATGAGTCCGGACGCTTATTGCGCATCGACATGCTATATTTAACAATTCTATGAGAAAATTAAATCCACACCAAAAAAAATGTAAGAGGAGTTCCACTGACAAGCTAACATGTGTCAAAATAGACATCTTGAGGCATCTTATTTGCAGCAATACCAATATAAAAAATCCGAAAAGCTTACTGAGCATCTGCAGTATATATGCAACAATTCTCTAACAAAATTAAAACAATAAATCCAAAAACGTGCAAAGAGTTCCACTGACAAGGTTCATCTAAGAGACAAAGGAACAGACGAACGGGACCAAAACAATATCCAAGGATTTTCTTTACAAAAGTCGGAGGATAACAAAGCGACAAACTGATAAGTTCTAAGGATCTTTTGAAACCAACATATAAACAAGGCACAGCAAATATGCAAAACAATTGCATAGTCAAAGCATAAACATGAAAAAGAAAGGAAATGGGGTAAATGTCAAGGAGACAACATCCCATATCCAGATTAAAACGACCCAAAACAAAGCATCTAGGGGTTAATAAAGGTATTTCAAGTGCGAATAATGCAGAATTAATAGCAGATTACAAGGCAGCAAATTCAACTGCGCACCTATAAAACCCTACACGCCACTCTTAAAGACAATAACAGAAAATATGACTGTGGTTAATGTTCAGAACTATTACCAGGGTTGTTTCTGCTAGGCTATGCTATCATTACTGTATCATGAGAAAGTTGAACAGAAGAGTAAAAACCGCATTTGAAAGTACACGCATTGGACGGATGAGCTCAAATTGATAGGTTCGAAACCTTTTTGGGTTTGAAGAACAAGGAGGATGCGGAAGAAGAATTGGAAGAGTACCCACTTAGAAGGTCCATGAAGTGCCCACATTGACATGAAAACTATATGCAGCACCATTGCTGGACTAAGAGACCTCAAGTCATAGAGCATGGTCAGGGGGTCTTCTTAAGTTGTCTCAACTACTTTTCCTGACAGGACATGCTGGACCAACACGTTTAATATCCCGGCTCCAAAACTCGAGATGCCTGAATGAGGGAGGAACTACCATGAGCTTCACAGACGAATACTGTGCGATTAGGACCCCATTAGCGATCTATGCAGATTGACTAGTAGGTATTTCACAGAGAAGATCGACACCCCTATACTAGGCAGTGTCAACACAACATGCCATCAGGGTTCTGCTATACTACGTGGTGTACCTTAATGATAATTACAAGAAGCCGGTGTTCTGCCAGGAATCTGATTCAGCCAGGTATTTTGTAGAGTGTATGGAGCAGGCGCCAATGTGTACTAGGTCTAGCTGCGGAACCGTAGCTTTATATGTCTTTTTATTCTATTTCTGATTTGGCGGACCATAGATGGCCAGCAAACATGAAAAAAAAATCAGCACAAGGACCATAAAAGCTACGGTTCCTCAGCTATATTAAGCCAAGAATCCCATATTGATGATAACTGAGGACAAGGAGTGGTTTGAATCAAGTGAGGAATGTCACATCTGCTGTATATCAGTCCACGGGGATTAAGTTTGCGACTAAGACCGCCTCACCGGAAGATATCGCCGCGCTGCTCATAACCAATGCAACCTAGATTTCTAGCTTCCTTGATTCGTTCCAATCGTATTCCTCAACTTAATCGGGTACGATGCCAACCTGCTTCTGAGAAATTTGGGCTTCAGCGATGACAAGACTAACTGAACCCTGAACGCTGATAAAAATACTTCAGCTTCTTCAAAGAGTTCACTCGATCCGATTCACGCCTAACTCACTAGATACTCTGGCAAACATCCTGACCATCACTCTGTTCTAAACCGCTAGGGAAATATTTTGCGATAACTGTGAGATGCTTCTGCAGAAAGGGGTATCGCCTTACGACTACATGGACCGAGGCTGGAGGAGACCAAGCTTCCACGCAAAGACGACTTTTATAGCAAAGTGGACATGGGAGCACATCAGTGATTACAACTATGCACACGCTCAGAAAGTCATTTAGCCCTCCACAACCTTCACCTAGTCACCGAAATATAACAGCTGGCAGATATAATGGAGAACTTCTTTGATAACTATAAGCTAGATGCAATGTGGTTCTAAACTTTATCAAGCCTTGTTTACGATCGACGCAAGACTTAAAAGTACGGGGGTCAGACTGGAAGTCCTTAAAACTCTGAAATTCTCTTCATGATTGAGAAGGGTAACCCGGGAAGGGGTTGCTATAACCTCGCACCGCTACCGTAAGGATCACAACCCTTACATTTATTACTATGATGTCTCACAGCCCCTTAAGCGCCTGACGTACCTTGACGCCCACAACCCCAAACGGATTGGCGATGGCGCAGTAGCTTCCCACAGAAGACTTCGAGTTAGAAGAACTGGAAGTGATCGACACCGCTATTCCAACGATTATGAGCATGGCGCAATGGCGGAATCCGATCTTGAGTACCAGCAAGAATTACTCAACGCCAACAAAAGAATACGACACCAGCAAACACAGAGATCAACAGCGTGCACAAACTTATTCCAACACTTCACGACCCTGACAAGTAAGTGGTCCACTACAGAAATCTCGACCTGTATCCATTGGTATGAAGCTGACCAAGGTTCACCACATTATTAGATTTCGACAGTACCTGGCTCAAGGAGTACACCGACGTGAATACAAGACCACGGGCACAAGACAAGACCGGACACAAGACAAGACCGACTCCGAAAAGGAATTTTGCAAGCTGATAAATAACCTCGTCCAAGGCAGACACTGGTAAACGCCCAGAAGCAGGGCGACGCAAAGCTCATTACCACAAAAGCTAGGCGTTGAAAATCGTGGCTAAGCTCTACTTTTATCGCTAGGTCGTCTCCACCGATAACCTTGGGGGCAATCCACATGAAGATGACCAAGCTGAAGTTCGACAAGCCTGTCTACATAGGATGTTGTATCTTAAATATCTCAAAATATAATATCATAATGTACATGTACGACCAACACTACAACATCGGGAAGTCGATGAAAGGCAAAAAGATCAGGCTCTTATTCACCGGTACCGACAGCATGCCCACGAGATGCAAAACTGTAGACTATTACAAGTGCTTTGCACAACTCATGAAGGTCAAGTTCGACACCTCTGATCACATCGGAGTGGACAAGAAGATAATCAGAAATGTTAAAGGATGAGTGCTGTGGCAAGTTGCTTACTGAGTTCGTCGGCATCTGCGCAAAGCTTTAAGTACAAGCGATGCCTTTACACACAGCTAGATCTCTGCAAGCAGAGGAATATCATCTGGAGCCATCTCCATCAGATCTCCACTGAGGCGATTTACCAGCTGGCATTCTCGGCCAAAGACAATACGCGAAACGTCGTCCCATCACTCCCGCACACGGTCACTACTGAATCTAAAAAAATAAGCAGTTTATGAGTGCACCGTTTTATCCCTCTCGAACGAAGAGCTCGAAGAAACTTCCTCAGCCCTGGGAATCCATCGATTTTGAGGAATGTTCGTGCGAGATTCCCTACCACCCTACTAACACCCTTTCAAATGCGTCATTCTGAGCCACAACGACCACTATTGTCCAGGAACGCATTAAACCAGCAGATAACAAAAGCATAGCCCTAGGAGTCAAGGTATTCGACACTAAAACGGTCTGCCCCCACCAAAGATGACAGGCTATTCACGCCCAGAGATTCAATACAGCACCAATGGATTGCAGCTGTGTGAAGTCGAGGTGTGCGAACTCCTTTGTTCGAACATGCTGAGGATGCATGGCGGACGGTTTGACATTTGATGACGTAGTATTCTTTAAGATTCAATCTCGAAGTAAATAGATGGACAAAGACAATAGATACCACGCGCTCTATACTTTAAGATGTATGGATGAGTGACCACCACAGACCTGATTGGTAGACCCTAAGGGCAATTCAGACGACACCACGAAGCAGTGGATGAATCAGGAGCTGAAAGACGTCCGAATATTAAAAAAATGCATGGGTGTTCCACAGAACACATGTGTCGCCTGGACTATATATATTTAATAATTCCTGTATTTGAAATAGAATTTCAATGTCAATGTTACACATCTACAGTATATACTGAAGCATGCGTGCCCCCAAGTTTAATAGGAAAAATACCAAGCCTTTTATGAGGATTTGTGGATAATGGAGACATACCCTAAGACTCCATAACCTAAAGTGCAATTTTAATTATATGGAATTCTGGAATCAAATGAAGAGAGAGAAACACAAAATGTGTGGTGCATGCCTTCAATATATACTCAAGCATTCCTGCAAGTTAGGTGAAAAAATACAAAGCCTTTTAGGACAAGTTGCAGATAATGTAGAGGTGCCCTCAAGATTCAAATAAGTAAAATGACAAAGTCCAAAAACCACTATAAAATCGTGAAAAAAAAACAAAATTAAAGAAAAAAAATGCACGATGTACATCTTCAACATATACTGAAGAATTCCTGCAAGTTTGGTTAAAAAGTGCCAAGCGGTTTAGGAGGAGATGAACCCTCAAGACTCCAATAAGCTAAAATGACAAAGTCCAAAAACATCCTTAAAATCCGGAAAAAAAATTGAAGAAAAACAAAATGCATGGTGCACATCTTCAACATATACCGAAGCATTTCTGCAAGCTTGGTTGAAAACTACTAAGCCGTTGAGGAGAAGTTGTTGATAATGGAGACATACCCTCAGGACTCAAATAAGCTAAAATGACAAAGTCCGAAAAAAAGCGTAAAATCTTGGAAGAAGAGACAACATTAAAGAAAAACAAAATGCTTGGTGCACATTTTCAATATATATTGAAGCATTCCTGCAAATTTGGTTGAAAAGTGACAAGCAGTTTAGGAGGAATTGCGGATAATGCTTAATTTTTTTTAGCCATACAGACGGACAGACAGACGGACGGACGGAGAGACAGACGGACGCAAGACGACGGATAGTGATCCCTATGTGTCGATCCTGTACGAAGTGCATGCGACGCAATAACCGTTCAATCAGCTCAATATCGGAAGCGAGTGACCAAGGAAACAGATGCTTCGATAAAGCCGTACGAGACAAGAGTAATCATTTTTTACCAATGGTGGCAAGACGAGCACTTACTTGGACATGCAGAGCTATGCAATCCGTAATTTGCGGGTGGCAACTCAAGGACACGAGTCGGTCATCAAGTACTGACGAGCTAACAGCAAAGATGCAGACCACGATAGACGCCACAGGGCAGATTTTCGAATCAGGAATTGAAAGTCGCTGTGTACCACTTCAATTTCACATGCACTTCTTCACTACGCCCTGGATCTTTTCTATGCAATAGATACCATGGTCGGTGTCAACGACCCCGGCTCGTATAAGGATTCCTGGACCTTCTCGTCTTTGAAATCCTTGATGCTGTAAGTGGGCGGCTGTGTATTTAGTTCCTGGGACAATTCCTCGGCCCAGCCCGTTTTGTACCCCTTCTCGATTGTTCTCATCTTCCTGCTGAATCGGACCACATTGTCAGCATAAAATGACGGCAGTTGCATGGGTGGTAGGTTACAGTAGAGGTTCTAGAAAACCTTGGCCTCATGGTGCATTGGCTCGCGGCGACGGGGCTTATCTTGATGGGGTGGTGTGTAGTAATGCTGTACTGGCGGACCAGATCTCCAGGACGGGTAAGTGATTGCGTGTTGATTTGACCGAGAAGTAGTTGAACATATCATCTTCCATGGTGCAACTACAGCGCTCGACTTCCCATCCATGGTAGAATGAAGATCGGTGCTATGCCTCTGGAGTAAACCCTTCATTTCATTTCCTTGTTACAGATTCGGTGCCCTTATCCTTCCACGTCTTCTTGGGCTTTCAATCTTGATTGAAACTTTTCCAGCACCAAAGTATCATTCTGGTTTTTGAGTGGCACCAGCCAGCTGTACTTGGAGAAGACATCGATGATGCTCAGGATGAGGTTGTATCCCTTTTTATTATTATGGGATAAGGCACTCATCACTCATATCCACAAGATCGGCTGACCAGGTCTCATACACACTCCATCCACCATTACCTGTCTCTTCTGGAGCTTGTATCGGACTGGTTAATGCAATTCGTCGGCTAAATTGTCCTATAAACAATCTTTTTTCCTACTCCCAGTTAGAAGCCGCCTTGGTGCTGATGATTGGTTTAACGACGAGCACTATGGTCCATCGTTCATGCGCAGTTGGGTTTGCATGTTGTCGAGCGAGGCTAGCATGACTTTGTCGAAGATGGAGTGCCCGCAGTTGTATTTTTCACAGTATAGCAGAGATCGTGGTGATAGTCTGCTTCATCGACTTGTTCAGTGTGCTTCGACCAGACCTTTGGAGTACGATCAGCATTCATACGCTGGTTCAGGTTGGTCCCTTGTCCGGAAAAATTGTGACCGGGCAGAACTGTGACCGCGCAAATACATTTCGACAAGTATCCGATTGATCACCTTGTTCATGAATAGTGTACTAGTAGCAGCCACGAACTCCGACTCCTGCATCTACACACGGCACTGGCTCCAACCATCCGGTGCCTCTCGTTGCTGGTCACCAACTCTCCCAAGCCTGCCGTGTGCGCCAACCTTTAACATTTCACACAAAAGGTCATAGCTTAATTTAAACTAGAGTAATGACTGTCGGAAACGACAGTGATCCCCGCACCCCCTGTTTGACACAGAAAACAGCTACAGACCCTGGGTATAATTTTGGTTTAAATGTAGATTTCCAAAAAATAGTGGTCTTTGACAATTTCAGGAAATTGACCAATTTGGAATCAATTATTTTGAAAATCCAATTGGTGAAAATGATTACCCTTATCAAAACAAATGCTAAAAGTATGGTTGCTAGGAAGGAATCCAAAAAATAAGCGGTCTTTGAGACTTTCAGGTATTATACCAAAATTGGAATGACGAATTGATGAAATCCAAATGTTAAAAATGATTGTCCTAATCGAAACTGATCCTAAAAATATAGTTGATAGGTAGAATTTCAAAAAATAAGTGGTCTTTGAGACTTTCAGGAAATTTACCAAAATTGGAATCAACTAATTTTGGAAATCCAATTGGTGAAAATGATTGCCCTAATCAAAACATATCCTAACAGTATGGTTACTGGGCAGAATTCCAAAAAATAAGTGGTCTTTGACACTTTCAGGAAATGTACCAAAATTGGAATCAAGAATTTTTGAAACTCAATTGGTGAAAATGATTGCCCTAATGGAAACAGTTTGGTTGTTAGTTAGAATTAAAAAAATACGTGGTCGTTGACACTTTCAGGAAATTTACCAAAATTGAAATCAAATATTTTTGAAATCCAATTGGTGAAATTGATTAACCTTATCAAAACAAATGCTAAAAGTATGGTTGCTAGGTAGAATTCCAAAAAATAAGTGGTCTTTGAGACTTTCAGGATATTTATCAAAATTGGAATCACATTTTCGAATTCTAAGATTTCAGAATTTTTATTTTTTCCAAATACTTGCCAAAATATAAGATTATATGCCAAAATGTCCAAAAATATCATCTTTGACATTTTCAGAAAATTTACCAAAGTTGGAACCGGAATAAAAATTCTGAAAGCTTATTGCGCATCTACAGACTATATGCAACAATTCTGCAACAAAATTAAATCCATAAATCCAAAAATGTAGGATGAGTTTGCGTCGCATGCCATTTGTGTTACATTCCACATTTTGTGGTCTTTGTCAAATCGACATCTTGGGGCCTCTTGTTTGCATCAAGATAAATATAAAAAATCTGAAAGCTTATTGCGCATCTACAGACCATATGCAACAATTTTACAACAAAATAAAACCTTAAATCCAAAAATGTAGGAGGAGTTCGCGTCGCAAGCCACATGTGTCAAAATGAACATCTCGGGGCCTCTTGTTTGTACCAAGACCAATATCAAAAATCCGAAAACTTATTGCGCATCTGCAGCATATATGCAACAGTTCTATAACAGAATTAAAACCCTAAATCCAAAAATGTAGAAGGAGTTCGCGTCCAAGAATTTGTGACGGACGGACGGACAGACGGACGGACGAGGCCAACGACAATATCCCGAACTTTCATTCGAAAGTGCGAGGATAATAAATGGACGTTGGAGACATTTCCCTGAATAATACCGCATCAAAGAGGGTCAGTTACTCCGTTTCCAAACAACAATCGATTCGAGGACATTCGAGGCTTCATGATCGGGAAATCGGATAGTGTCGAGACAACGCTGCTGAACAATCTCCTCTACCGCGATGGATAGCTCGACTATGATTGCCTCTATGTGTTTGGGAAGTGGCTCAATAAGCCCATCTATCAGCTGCTGCAAAGGGAGCTGGCGAAACGTTTCTATTGAAGGAGGATATTCGTACATTGATCTCTGTCAAGGATAAACTGTTCCCTCATTCAGGTATTGATTTATATGAAACGTTGAAGCCCGTACCAAGCCCTTAATTTTTGAGCACGGTACGATGTGCCCGACCCCTGCCAGCTAGACACAATCCAAAATAATCTGATGGTGTAAGAAATTAGGCTGAGCAACCAGAACAAGTGCCAAGACTTCTACATAAAAGGTAGACACACCAACGTCGACAGCTTCTAAATAACAAAATACCGAAGTTACAGTGAATCTAGTTTCTCAAAGTGAGTCAGAAATACTCCAAGTTACCCAGGCAACTGGCAACTGACCCCAGAGAATGCAAACTTCACCTGCCTCTTCAGGCAGGCAGGACGATTAGAATCAACAGCAATTCCACCGAGATCATTGCAATGACCTCATAAAGGAGCAGTTCGATGTCCTGTGTGTCCACTGCTGGTCAAACCCCTACAAGTTCTTGACCATCGATTTCACGAGCACCAAGGCGACCGAAAAATACCGATTCAATTTATCGAATTATATGTAATATAAGGGAAAGAAAGGAATAAAATTTTTTTTTCAGAAACAACAAGCAGGAGTTGGATGCTCGAGAACCCCAAAAGTACAATCACAAGCCGGAAACTTCAACAGCCACAGAGTATCAATGAAGTGTGAAAACGGTCCGTAGAAATTAAAGAAGACAAGAACTATGGGACCTAGAGACAATCAAATCCAACGTTGATGAAACAAACAACGCACAATGCTTCTCCACAGACAATGGCGCGGCTGGTTTCCAATCACTCTGATCTACGGCTCATATGGCATCGTCACACCAACGAAGCATTAATCGACAGGTGTAGATCAGCAAACATAGGAATAAGATCATAGTCGGTGCCAAACTCGTGACTTTGAATGCAAAGCTCGTTTAAGTTACAAGATATGAGATGGATTTCGAAAACAGTATCAATACCGTGTTTGGGTTCGTCCATAAAATTAAATTCTGGACAGGCCTTACAGGGAGGGTAAACGCATCGTCAGCATCCTAAGGAGTAAGAGCATCATGATGAACAACGACATCATCAATGGTAGTTGATATCAGTAACCATACCCTCCATTTCTGCACAATTTGCTGATCAAAAGCAAGAATCAAACCAAACACTTAACGCCAGAACCATTGAGAATTGCTGACCTCGCTTTAAGTACAGCCAAATCACCCTTGATAAAGCGGACATTGGATGGTTCGAGGAAGAGACCGTTGCCGCTAGGTTTCTTCATGCCTGCATGAAGAGGCAGGTGAAGTTTACATTTTTGCGTCAGTTGTCGGGTTGCTTGGAGTATTTCTGACTCGGTTAGAAACTGTCGACGTTGTTATGGCGACTTTTTACGTAGAAGTCTTAGCATTTGCATAATTTCGTCGAACACCATAAGACTATTTTGGCTTGAGTCTAGCTGGCAGGGGTCGGGCATATCCTACCGTGCTCGAAGAATAACGGCTTGATACGGGCTTTATCGATTCCAATAAATCAATAAGTGAACCAGGGCACTTATCCTAGAAAAATCAACGTACCAATATCCTCATTTTTGCAGAAGCTGATAGATGAGCCACTTCCTAAAAACATAGAAGCAATCATAGTCGAGTCATCCATCGCGATAGGGAGATTGTTCAGCAGCGTTGTCTTGCCACAGTCCGATTACCCGATCATGATGCCTCGAATCGACTGTTGTTTGGAAACAAAGTGACTGACCCTCGTTGATGCGGTATCATTGTAAGATATATCTCCGACGTCCATTTGTTTAAATTTAGCCATGTCCTTTTGTGTGAATTGTCAAAACTAAGGAGTATTTCCATCTCGCAAAGCTCTGTTCTTAGGTAATCTTGGCTTTACTATACTATTTAGACCCTATTGGTAATTTGTTCTCTGTCAGCTTTTACACATATTTCGATGTATGGATTTTCGAATGTTTTGATTTTATTTGCACTGAACAGACATAAGTTGTCGAAATGCGCATATGCAAGAACTAAATTTACAGTAACTTCGGTATTTTTTTATTTCAATCAAACATCAGAGGCTAGACACGATTTCACGCATCACACGACAGGTCCAAAAGTTCAACAATAAAAGGTTCTGGTGGTATGAATCTGGAGCCTAGCGAAATCCAGTTGAAGAACATGCAGATGGTAGGTCGTCTCCTATCCATGCTGGCCGGGTTGGTTATGAGAGCTCTTTCCATGGTGGCAAAGACTATAGTACTAGCCTTGGATGGAGTCACTTTGAGTAGTACTGCAATCTCCAAGGTCATCAATTCTGGGTTGTACTTGAAGCGTGGGGGTGCATTTGCATGATGAAACCTAAGGGCAACGGTCTCTTCCTCGAACCATCCAATGTTCGCTTTATCAATGTGAATTTGGCTAACTTAAAGTGAGGTCAGGAATTCTCAATGGCTCTGGCGTTAAGTGTTGGGTGGGATTCCTGCTTTTGCTAAAGGGTAGAAGGTGCAGTAGGCAACTTCATCATTGGAACTTTTGATCAGCAAATTATGCAGAAATGGAGGGTATGCTAACTGATATTACCTGCAAAAACCTGCAAAGAGACAAAGAAGACGAAACCACGAAGGCTTAAATAAGTGAGAACCGAACCGTCAATCCAAAACGAATAATCAAAGGACAATGGCAATATCGGAAATAACAAAGAAACAGAGACACAACATGAGTACGGCACAGAAAACAAAAATGAAGACACTTACACACCCAAAGATGAACAACACGGACCGAATAAAAACCATGGGCGAGATCAGGTGCACCGGTAGAGTAAGCATCTCCTGCTTCTTATAAGACACTCGTCGTGTTGAACATGTTAAATCCGGTATTAAAGTCAAATCAGGTAGAGGAAACAACACTTTAGCTTTTAAAGGGAAAGGTCTGTTGTCATCTGAGAAACAGATATCCCATAGCGGTCCAAAAGATGGTAACGTCGACCTTAAAACTTCTGGAGGGAGGACTTCAAGTTTTGGGTAACATACCCTTGTTGAAGTAGCCTGTGAGCAACCGGGCTCTATCAACCTACACTCAAACAGAAACAAGAGGATGACATGCCCCCGTGCAAGGTTGAATCAAACTGGGATTTTTTAGAAATATTTGTGTCTTTAAGACACATATGATGCCCCCGCTAAACACATGTTACTCTAGGTTGCAAAGATAAACTATGAACCCTATTTTAGGCACTATCAAGTTAATTTGTAGATTCTCATCCGCCTGTAACAAAAAATTTGGGGTGGGAGGGTTTTATTTTACATTTTTACTGATTTTCACTAAAATTGATAGGAATTTAAAGAAAATTTCTGAATAATTGGGAAAAAAATGAGCTTAGAAAAAATGGTGCGGGTGGGGATGAGAATCTATTAATTAATTTGACGTGGCCTTACTAAATCACCAAAACATTAAAAGTTTAACTAATGTATATTTTTGAAAAAAAAGAACCAAAATCAAAATACATACCACATACACATCTTCAATATAGGTACAAATAAGCTCCCTAGCATCAAAACTAGGAGGAGTTGTGCGGACAATCTGTGTACCCTCTATTAATAATTCGCCCGATAAATGACTAAGTTCAACAATGTGTATTTTTTCCAAAAATGCATCAAAATCAAAATCCTTCTCACATGCACATCTTCAAAATACGTACAAATGACCTGCAAAATAAAAACTTCCTGACATCAAAATTGTATGACGAATTGCGCGGACAAACTAGTATGTACCCTCTATCACTAAATCACCAAAAAAATGACTAAGTTCAACAATGTATAATTTTGACAAAAATTTACCAAAATCAAAACCCTTACCACATGCACATCTTCAGTATAGGTACAAAAGATCTGCAAAATAAAAACTTCCTAGCATTAAAACTGTAGGAGGAGTTGCGCTGACAAACTATGTACTCTCTATCACATAATCACCAAAAAATGACCAAGTTCAACAATGTATATTTTTGACAAAAAATAACCAAAATCAAAATCCTTACCACATGCACATCTTCAATATAGGTAAAAATGATGTGCAAAATAAAAACTTCGTAGCATTAAAACTGTAAGAGAAGTTGCGTGGACAAACTATATACCCTCTATGAAAAATCACCAAAAATGACTAAGTTCAACAATGTATATTTTTTACAAAAATGCATAAAAATCAAAATCCTCATCACATGCGCATCTTCAATATATGTACAAATGATCTGCAAAATAAAAACTTTCTAGCGTAAAAAACTGTAGGAGGAGTTGCGCAGACAAACCATGTATCCCCTGGACGGACGGACAGGGGTAAAACAATATGCCCCCGACTTATCGCCGCGGGGGCATAAAAAAGAATGATTATATAGACACTTGTTTAAGGCGAATACATTAAGTCTGATATAAGGGTAAATACATTCCTACCAGGCCATAATCGAATATTGTGCCTACTTAGTTATTCCGTTTTACGAACTAAAGGGAACATGTGAATTTCAAGGTTCTGATCAGAGTCAATATGATTAGGTGGCACTCAAGCTGTTGGTGGAACAAAGGAGTAAAATATGTGATGCCAGTTAGTCATGGCAGACTTATTTGTCAGCTAACGTACTATGAACTGGGAATTGGACTTTATTCTTCTGTGAGTGGTCGTGTCTCTGCATCTCTTGAACTGTCGTAAACAGAGAAAAACCTTGTAAATGTGTAATCAAGTGATCATTTTATTGCTTAAAGAATAAAACTAGAATAGAGACGCCGAGAAACGGACAAGCCTGAAACGAGAAAAATTAACAGAAGAGGAAATAACAAAATCTAACACTCATTAAAACTTTGTTCATAAAAGGAGATGAACCTCAAAATTTACAAAAAGCAAAGTTGGAAAGGGGGTATCTAGGGCAATTGTTTGGGTTGTATCTATGGATAAAAACATACTGTATTTCACACGCGCAGAATGGCAAGAAGTTAGGTCTATGAAAAATGGAAGACAGGAGTAAAAGGAACTGGATTTTTAGCTGAAGGAATTCAATAATGTAAAAGACGGAGATTAGCGTTTAGTAAAAGAAACATAACACAAAATATAAAATGCTAAAATAGGTTTTCCACGTAAACGCCCCATCACTCACGTACCTCTCTGCTGTTCTAAAGCGACACTTTAAGATAAGGCCGGGTCACAGGAGAAAGCTGTAAATGGAAAATGAATAAAGATCAGGGTTTAAGATACTACCCCGAGAATTAACCTGGACATGTTGAAATGGAGTGAGACGGGTGGGTCGACAGGGCAAGCGTCTCTTTCTTCATCTGTCATATGAGATGTGATATGTTAGACTACACAGCCATGTTAAACAAATCAGAAACAAGTTAAGATGAGACCTTTTAATGCCAGAGCTAGTCTAGTGCAAAACAGTCAGTCAAAGGTTGTGAGGCTATTATATTATATCGATCTAATTATTTGTGAAGGTAAAACTACCAAAGTGTTAGTCAAAAGCATTCTTTCTCATCTCCTAGAAGGAGTAGTTTACTTGTTAGTAATAAAGTAATATCTAGTCATGTTTGATTGCAAGGATTATGAAAATCAAGTTTGAGAGAGCTAAGCATTAGTCCTTAATGTCTTCAGAGATGTGTTGTGTTTCAGTACTTATAAAACAGTTCGACAATAATGATTCTGATCTAACAGGAAAAACTGCCATACACAGGACCACGTTTGGTCTATACTCTTTTAAAACATAGTGTGCATCAAGGATTACAATGAGAGAGGTCAGATGTTTCAAGCGTCCAGCAATTGACAGGTCCGTTTATTCTAAATTCTCAAAAAGGAAACCATGGCGTGCATCAAATACTTCTAAGAAAAGAAAGACAAGATACGACACCACCTTTAATTCTATCATGGGAAAATATCAAACCGTTTAAGTCGACTCCTGATAGTAAAATTGCTCTCATGTGTAGTAATTAAAGGTAATTAAAGTTTGTCTGGTTTCAATCTTCATTCAAACGATAGAAAAAAATCCAAATTCAAAATTTAACGGGGTGCCAATCCATCAATCCGATACATTTTTGTTTTAAGAGCAGAACATGGGAGCATTAGAGATAAGGAGGACACCAACTGATTTGGAGCTCAGCTAGTCAAAAGTCAAGGCAAGGTCATATGTACTTCAAAAAATGAATCGGGCTGAAAATTGGTTTCTGAACGGATTTGTACGAAGCTTAAAAGATAAAAACCTTACAGTTAAGGAAGGTGCCTATTTAAATTAGTACGAATAGATCAAAGGTCAAGGTCAAACATACATAAAAATATAATCGGGCATACAGTTTGTTTCTGGAGCATAAATACAGAACGCCTTGAAAAGATTTGAATGAAACTTATACAGATGAAAACTGCAGAGCTACGTAAAAACATCCCACGATTTTTTAGTCGGAAGGTCGAAGGTCAAGGTCACATGGACTTACAAAAATGGAGTATTCATCGAAAATTGGTTTCCAGAACATAGTTCTAAATGTCTTTATCTGAATAACTGACTTGCATAGATGAAAGCATCGGGGTTGAGTAAGATCCCCTATGGTTTTGGACTCAGTTTGTCAAAGGTCAAGGTCACTAACACAAATAAAATTTTGTGTCGAAAATAGGTTACCAGGGAATAACTTTTAAGAATGCCTTAATGGATTTAATCAAAACTTTTATAGATAAAAGCATCAAATAAGGAAGACATATATTGAGTTAGTGTCAGTAGGTTTAGGTCAAATATACTTAAAGAAATTGAAAATCTGCGCAAAAATTGGTTTTCAGGACATAACTTCAGAATGCCTCTATAGATTTGAATGAAACTTACACGAACTACAAAATCATCAATCGATTTTGCGGTCATTGGGTCAATGGTGAGGGTCACATCACATGACTTTGCAGAATTTGTTTAGCAGAGCATAACATCAGAATGCCTCATGGGTTTGAATGAAACTAACACGGATGAAAGTATCATAGCTTTTGATGTTGGAGTGATTAGGTCAAAGGTCAAAGTCACATATACTTAAAGAATTTGAAAATTTGTTTTCTGGAGCATAACTTTTGAACACCCGATTGATTTGAAAGAGACTTACATAGGTGAAAGCATCAGAGACAAGCCGGTAGATACCTATTGATTTGGGGCTCACTAGCTTTAAGGGCAAGGTCAAATGTACTTACAGAAATGTTTTGTTTATTTGTTTCTACTTTAGATTTGATCTAAACAAAGATAAAAGCTTTTATTTGCAATTCATGCATTTAGTTCGTGTGGCTCATAGCTTATTCTTTTGTCACTTACTGAAACTAACAAGCCTTATATTTTTGAAATTTTATCTAGCAATTCTTAAAACAATGCTTTCCTTGTGACTTAATCAACATTTTTGGATTTTGGAATTTATCTTTGTTGCCGCTGAATTTTTGCATTAATGTTGCATATGAGCAATAAGCTTTCGGATTTTAGCCCACCTCACGAATTGAGAGGGACATATGTGACACCCCTAGCGTCGCCGTCTGGTTGAAAAAATGGTTAAAGTCCATTCCTGCTTAATGATATATCTATCAACCATATTTGTATTAATGAAGCATTTTAGGATGACGATTTCAGATGTTGTGTGTGACCTAAATTTTATGCATGAGCGACTTGGTTAGGTAGAATGGTTAAAGTCCATTCCTGCTTACTGGCATATCCCACATCAACCATATTGGTATGTATGATACGTTTTCGGATGAAAACAATGCACGCTTCGGATGCTTTCTCTGATCTACATTTTACGCACCAGCGACTTGGTAAGATAAAATCGGATTAAAGTCCATTCCTGCTTACTGGCATTTCCCACCTCAACCATATTGGTATATTTGATGCATTTTGGATGACAACAACATTGCATGTTTCAGATGCTGACTGAAATACAATTTATACATGAGCAACACATTTAGGTAAATGGTTGAAGTCCATTCCGACCTACTTAATGTTTCACATCAACCATATTGGTATATATGATTCATTCTGGGAAGACAACAACAATGTATGCTTCAGATGCTGACTGTGACCTACATTTTTTGCATGAGAGACTTGGTTAGGTAGAATCATTTAAGCCCAATTCTGCTTACTGACATGTCCCAAATCAATCAAATTGGTATGTATGATGCATTTTAGGACGACAGCTGTAGTGAATGCTTTGGATGGAGTCTCTGGCCTACATTTTATGCATGAAGGAATCTGTTAAGGCCATTCCTGTTTACTGATATGTTAAACATGTGACAATTTTGCTAGCACGCTGTAGTTTTTTTCTATGCTTTATATTGGACTTGGTGAAAAGAAAAGGTTTAAGATGTGAATTTTGACACAAAGGGCATGTGACACAAACTCCTTTTATATTTTTGTATTAAGGGGTTTATTTTTGTTGTAGATTGTTGCATATAGTGTATAAACGTGCAATAAGCTTTCAGAACTTTGATTCCGGTTCCAACTATAGTCAATTTCTGCAAAAAGTCACTCATATTCTTTTTTAATTTTATTTGAAAGAAAAATCTGAATACTTATAATTCCAAAATGTGATTCTAATCTCAGTAAATATTCTGAGAGTATCAAAGACCACTTATTTTTGGAATTATACATAGCAACCATACTTTCAGAATTTGTTTTGATTAGGACAAATATCCAATTGGATTTTAAAAAATATTTGATTCCAATTTTGGTAAACTTTCTTTAAGTCTCAAATACAAATTGCTTTTGAGAATTCTTCCTGGCAACCATACCACTAGAATTTGTTGTGATTAAGAAAAACATTTTCACAAATTGGATTTCAAAAATATACAACTCCAAGTTTGGTAAATTTCTTGAAAGTCTCAAGGACTACTTCTCTTTTGAATTTGATTTCAAAACTAGAGAATGTGTCTGTAAGACACGGATGCCCCGCCAAAAGATATATTGCAAAGGATAACCTCATATTAAAATGTAGGTCAAAGCCACTTAATTTTCATTAATTTGAGCAGTATTTATCAAGGCAATTAATTTGATGAAATATCATTGTCCTATAATGTGTAGTTGTTGAGAAATGGACTTAAACGCAAACCTTTACCAAAGTCACTGAAGTGTAAAATGTAGGTCAAAGCCACCTTATTGTCAATGATTTGGGTAGTACTCATCAAGGCAATTTCTTTTATGAAATATTATTGTCCTATAATGTGTAGTTGTTGAGAAATGGACTTAAATGCAAACCTTAACCAAAGTCACTGAAGCATAAAATATAGGTCAAAGCCCCCTTATTGTCAATGATTTGGGTTGTACTCATCAAGGCAATTAATTTGATGAAATATTATTGTCCCCTTATGTGTAGTTATTGAGAAATGGACTTAAACATAAAACTGAACCAGAGTCACTCAAGCATGAAATATATATCAAAGAGTCAAACTACCTTGTGAACTATGTAGTACTATCAAATATCTACCTACTGACCTATTATCATTGTTCTACCTCTTACAGTTTCTGAGAAATGGACTTTAACGCAAAACTTAACCAGTCGGACAGACGGACGGAAGGATGGACAAGGGTAACACCATATGCCCCTTCCACATTTGTGGGCGGGGCATAAATATTTGATTCCAATTTTGGAAAATTTTCTGAGTCTCAAAGATCACTTATTTTTTGGAATTCTATCAAGCAACAACACGTTTAGAATTGGTTTCTGTTACAACAAACATTTTCACTAATTTGATTCCAAAAATACTTGATTCTAATTTTGGTACATTTTCTAAAACTCTGAAAGACGGGGTATCTTTTTGGAATTCTTCCTAGAAACTTCTTTTCCAATATATTTTATTAAAATTAGTCTTTTCAAAAATTGGATTGCAAAACTTTATGATTCCATATTTTTGTACTTTTCCTGAAACTCTCCAAGAGCAATTATATTTTAGAATTCTATGAAGAAACCATACTTTTTAAAATATATTTTATTGAAATGATTAAATCTCAGTAATTGGACTGCAAAAAAATTATGATTCCAATTTGGTAAATTTTCTGAATCTCTCAAAGACAAAGTATTTTATTGTAGTGACATTACAGTTTGAAATTGTTTAAGGTAGATAGACATTAATATTCATATCCATGAGATTTTGTTATAAGTCAGTAAAATTGAAGAACCAATTATACCAACCTGAAATCTGTAATAAAAAGTATGGGTCACCATGCATGATTATTTTTTTTTCTAGAATCGAGGTCAAAGTTTAGAAATTTTTTGCCTAAATTAACATAGAATGCATGGGGAAAATATTGAAAGGAAATTTTCAGGTTAATTGAAATAGACTTGTTATCCATGAGAATTTTATATATTTCTATTCATAGATAGTCTATGATATGATTTATTGATTACAACGAAAAACTATATGTGTCACCACGCTTTTAACGGAGATATATAAAAGTGTCCGGATTAAAACTTGTTTTCAGGAGAGGGAAAGTAATTTGCGGCAAAGTGAGCAAAATATGACATTTCACATTTGTCAATCCATTATAATGTCACAAAGGAAAAGCTATCAAATAACTGTTCCAGGCTGAAAATCAAACCTAACCTGTATCCGATACTTTATTTTTGAAATATGTTATGTGATTGCACAGAACAAAAGTGTTATCTACCTTAAGAGAAACAATTCATTTCCAATAATTGGATTGCAAAACTCTTTGACTTGGAAGGTAAAGGTTAACCTGCAAAGTGCAAGGATAGCAGTAATTTCTGACAGCCCCAACTAGTTTTAGAATTAAAACATTTTTTTTCCACAAGGTCAAAATCTAGATATTTTTGAAAGCCTCTGATGAAAAAATGAGTTAATTTCCTATTCTTTTCATTCTTAAATTTTGAAGTGCATTTGATAAACATTCATTGATAGAAAAATGTAAAATATCTTTATCTTAATAGGACCTTTGACACAAACAATTATTATGAAAGAAATCATGAAATTTTTGGAAACATGAAATAAGGACTGGAATTATTTATACACAATATCCGGACTAGTTTTCAAGTAGACAATTGAGATACCTTTTGGTTGATTTATTTCTTTATTCTTTCAAAGCAAGGTTCATGCAAGAGCTAGGTCAGAAACTAGAGAGACTAAATGCCCCGGCTGCCATTATCCATGTTTTCCCAAAGTGTATATATTCCAGTTTTGGATAAAATTAAGCTACTCTGTTTGTGTCTGTAAGACACATATGATGCCCCCGCAGTTGGATATCCAATGTCTAAGCACTTGATATAACTGTGACTTTAATACTATGGGAGATACTGTCCGAAATAGCAGTTCCAGAACACACATTTTGATAAAATGGCAAAGTTCAACTACAACCCAAAATCACAATTTTTTGCCAAAATCTAAACCATGACAATATGCACATCTTCAATCCATACCTAATCACTGTGCAAGGTAAAATAAATGCAGCTTTAATATTGTGGGAGGAGTTATCCGGAATAACAGGTCCAGAACACACATTTTGATAAAATGGAAAAGTTCATCTACCCATCAAAATCACAAATTTTGGCCAAAATCTAAACCATGATAATATGCACATCTTCAATCCATGCCTAATCACTGCGCAAAGTAAAATCAATGTAGCTTTAATATTGTGGGAGGAGTTGTCCGGAATAACACATTTCAATAAAATGGCCATGTTCAACTACCCCTCAAAATCACAATTTTTGGCCAAAATCTAAACCATGACAATATGCGTATCTTCAATCCATGCCTAATCACTGTGCAAAGTAAAATTAATGTAGCTTTAATATTGTGGGAGGAGTTATCCGGAATAACAGGTCCAGACCACACATTTCGATAAAATGGCCAAGTTCCACTACCCCTCAAAATTTTGGCCAAAATCTAAACCACGACAAAATGCACATCTTCAATCCATGCCTAATCACTGTGCAAAGTAAAATAAATGTAGCTTAATATTGTGGGAGGAGTTATCCGGAATAACAGGTCCAGAACACACATTTCAATAAAATGGCCAAGTTCCACTACCCCTTAAAATCACAAATTTTGGACCAAAATCTAAACCATGACAATATGCACATCTTCAATCCATGCCTAATCACTGTGCAAAGTAAAATAAATGTAGCATTAATATTGTGGGAGGAGTTATCAGGAATAACAGCTTATCAGAGATGGGACGGACAGACAGGGGTAAAACAATATGCCCCCCGACTTGTCATCGCAGGGGCATAAAAAATTCTAACCAAGTCGTTTAATTTTAGTTTCCGCAATAGTGATGATGTTCTTTCACTAAACAATCCTTAATTTCAGTATTACCTTTATGAGACAACTAATGTACAATCATTTGCATCATACCTTGTCTTGTATCTTTATATTGTTTACTCTGGATGTCTGAGATAAAAATTTTTACAACAAAAGTGATAATTTAAGCTTTCCTGTAGTGAACTACTCATTTGTGAGCAGTAATATTGCCCCATATTCTGGCATATGACATTTAAATTTCACAACTCATTTGCTGTTGTTGTACCTGTAGTATATAGATTTTGTCAGCAGACCTTAGTATACTAATGAAATAAGGAAGAGCCCTGCAAAACAGAGTTTTTTCTAAGTGTGCCTGCATGAAGTCACTAGCAATAGACCTAAAAAATCACATACCACACAGATCATTGCCAAGCTCCAGACTAAATATATAAATATTCCAACTCATGCAAGGCATAATTTTCAAGCTTTGGAATAAATTTCAAATCATTCCCACTGATACAAGCAAAGAAATCTTTGTGCCGAAAAATCTGGTTCATAGTTAAAAATCGAATTATTAGCAGAGGGCAAGTACTACAGCAACATGAAAATTCATCAACATGAAATTTCATGAAAATTGTTAACATAATACAACTAAATGTTTCCAAGCTTTTAACTAAATTTCTGATCATTCCAACTGATAAAATCTAAGAAACCTTTGATGAAAATTTTGTTTTTGTTTAAAACAAAAATACACAGGAAGTTGTGTGACAAACCCGAACATTACTTATCAACTCCTTAATTCCAACTTTTTCAAATCATTCCTACAGACAGAAGGCTTGTCAAGCTCAGAAATCTTTGGCAGAAGAACTAGAGTTGTCGCCGAATGGCAATCAATTATGTCCCCGCTTACTGAACCATGAATCAATGGAACCAATGCAGGTGTGGACACAGTAAAAGTATGGACATGATGAAATACCTCCCCATTCAAGAAAATTACCAGTATCTCCCTTTGAAAATTTCAATCAGCAACCATATTTCTACGTGGTAAGCCCTTAAATCATTTCTAAGTTTCATCCAATTTCAGGAATTTTTTATTTCCCCGCCTTTTTTCAGTTTCCATGGCAACAGGCCATTTTTAAAACTCTGAGCCCTGAAATCATATCTCTGGATGCTAGGCAACCTTCCAGAAAAGTTTCATCCAATTTGAGACACTTTGAATTTTCCTGCCTTTTTTCAGTTCCAATAGTAACGGCAGCCATTTTAAAAATTCCAAATGATGCCAGTGTGTACATCTACTCATTGTAAGTTAGATTCCTTTGAAGTTGTTGAAATTTGCTTGCAAAGTTTCTGAAAACAGCAAGAGGTGTGTTTTTATTCGTACAGACAGAAGAATGCAGGAATGAATGAACAATCAGACGGATGCACGGACAGACAAGGGTAATACAATATGCCCCCGAATTTTAGTCATGGGGGCATAAAAATGTTGATGGACAGACAGTGAAATCTATAGGAAACTCCCATCTAACTGCTTGCCCTAACTACTGACTAAGACTAATACATGTACCTCCATATTACATTGAACTACAGTTGCAATAGTCACTACAGTAGATTTACAGCCATTATCATTACAGATTAGTTAGATTGGTCCAATTTCACAAAACAAAATAGACATTTTTCAGTCGATTCAGAGTGTATATGTATGATCTAATTGATAAACATCCACAATGACTATCTGTGTTTTAGATTTTTTTTATTTGATCTGCAAAGTTGCTGAAATGGCAATATGTAGAAACTAAATTTAAAGTAATTTTGGTATTTTGTTTTTTAATAGGGGTTCACACTGCTAGTGCTTTATTTTTGTTTCATTATTCATTTCTGTTCCTTTGTTTTATCTCTGTCTTGTTGTATTCATTTGAATTGTCTCCATATTACATTTTTACATGCTTTTTGGATGTTACATTTTTCCTTTGTTATATGTTTGCCATGTATAAAATGACAAATATTGAACAATGCCTAAATAAAGCAGCTAGGTGTTTTCAACAAATACTTCAATACAAATTGCACAGTCAAATGGAAATCCATGTTGATTACAATAGGGTCTGTAAGTCTCGTCATGTGACACCGAGAAATCAAGATAAAATTGCAATTTGAAAACGTTTCCCGCCAAAATATGACGTTGCAGCATTATGAAGTCCTAATTTTGTGTTTGAAACGTCATATGTTGTTGTTAAAAATGTAACTTCCGGGTACAATTATGTGCCCGGAAGTTCCAAATTTGAATGAGACTTACAGACCCTATACCACCACTAGTTGACTGTTTTCATATATCATAAAACAAACTGATTTCAAACTTAATCTTTATTGTAGACATCATCCTTTGGAATATCTGATATGTTTTTTGGCACTACATGTCAATCACAAAATCTTTTTGACAATAATTTATACAGCTTTAATTGGCCAGGTAAAATGTTCACCCTGGTATGACAATCCATACCAATCAGCTGTCTTTTCACCACTTGACTGATTATCTCCCTTTCCTTTTACTTTTTTAAACCACTTTACTTTGTGGTGTTGTACCCATCCAGTTTCTAATGTATTGCCTAACTTGTCTGCCAATTTGAATGCTGTGTACATAGCTATTTCTGATAGACAATACCTCCTCTTCAAAGCCAAGTAATATGCTTTCAAGTGATAATATCTAGGTTTCAAAGTGACAACTTTCTTTACTGATGCTGCAAGTTTCCTTAATTCCTGAAAAAGACAAAAACAAAACAGAGCTGACATTCATTACACTGAACATCAATTATTCATAGGAATATAATTAATCATTTAAATTACCTGTAAAACCAGACATTAAAGAGATTGTATCCATCTCTGTGGGCTCCCTGTTCATAGTTTGTGGTTAAAAAATTAAGAATAGACCCATACTATAAACAATTGAGGACCCTAATAGATGTCTCGGCTGTCCCTGCTTGGCCAATAAATTGATGTGAAATCTAAGTGAACTTATCATAAAACTGAACCTGCTTACTAGACTGTGAAATTAAGGTCACTGACAAAAGCAACATAGCAGGCCATTATATACTTCCAAAGACCAACCAACATACAAGATATCACTGACCTACCATTAATACATCCGGAGAAACCATACATGCTCGCTAGACCATGAAATTGAGGTTACAAACATAAGTCATATGACAGACTGTTGAGCACTGTCCAAGACCAACCAACATACAAAATATCATTGACCTAACACTTATCAATAATGAAAACTTAATATGTTCACTTGACAATGAAACTGAGGTCAAAAACAAAAGTCACCTGCCAGTCTGACATGCATTTCCCAAGACCAACCTACATGCTAAATATCATTGACCTACTACTTATAGTTATTGAGAAATGTATTTAATTAGACAAACTTAACATGGCCACTAAATCGTGAAATTGAGGTCAAGGCCATAAGTCACCTGCCAGACTGACATGCACTACCCCAGACCAACCTACATACTTAATATAATTAACCTACCATTTATTTAATGAAAAATGGACTATCAGGCAAACTTAACGTGGAAACTAGACCATGAAATTGAGGTCAAGGACAAAAGTCACTGGCAAGACTGACATATGCTACCAAAGATCAACCTACATATCAAATATTATGAACCTGCCACTTCTAGTTATTGAGAAATGGACTTAAGCAGAGAAACTTGACGTGGTCACTAGACCGTGAAATTGAGATCAAGGACAAAAGTCATATGCCAGCCTGACATGTACTACCAAAGATCAACCTATATACTATATATTATTATTTATTTAACGAAAGGATATGGAGTAAATGAACAAAACCTACCAACTGTAGTTATTTACTAGACTATGAAATTGAGGTCAAGGACAAAAGTCATATGCCAGACTGACATGTTATACCAAAGACCAACCTACATACTAAATATTATCACCCTACCACCTTTAGTTATTGAGAAATGGACTTATGCAGAGAAACTTAACATGGTCACTAACCGTGCAATTTAGGTCAAGGTCACATGACTTTATATCTGTCAGGTAGCACTTGATTAGTACAACAACTGGACCAAATATGATGTTCCTACATCAAAGGGTTTTCAAAATATCCTGTACTTAGTAAAAGTCAATGCCTTCGTTGTCACAGTCATCATACTTTGCACATCTATATCTCTTTTTTGAGTGACTTTCCTCGTGGGCCAGACAAAATGTGTGGCCTTAAAAGTCTGAGAAGCATTATAATCAATATTGGTGTTGTTAAATTCTCAAAACAATTATGTAATGCAAGTCTAATTGTTCCCATTTAAGAAAGCAATGTGAGCTTGAGGTCAAACACCATGGTATGCATCATGTTAAATAGAAATGATTACATGCAACAATCACCCATTTTGCCAATGCCACACCCCTAAAGACACCAATATTAGCCATAAAACTTGTGATAGGGGCCATCTTGAACTTACCATGAGGTATGGGCAAGGCTCATTGTTGAAGGCCTCATGATGACTTCAAGATGAAGAACAACAATACAAGCGTTGTTCCATTGCTTGTTTTTACCATGTATTTGTAGAAACTTTGTCTCATTTGCATTTACTATACATCTCTCATTGTTTGTTCAGTGTTACATCAAAGCACTGCAAGGGCTGAAAAGGAATAGTAACTTATAAATACAGTGTACAGCACATTCTCAGTAATTGATGTATACCTTTAAAATAGCTTTCTGTAAAACTCTCCAAAGGATCTTTGGTTTGGTTTTCTTGCTGATACACAGTGACATCAACATAACTTCAATCTTTCTAGCTAAAGCATAAACAGACAGAACAGTTGTCTCCTCTGGATCATATATCTCCCAATAATCAAACCATATCTGTGCACTGGACCACTGATCATGTCTACAATACCTATATACATCAATAGAAATTGAAAAATAATATAAACTGACTTGGAGAAATGTCTTATTGTTAATATTTCTTGGAACAGAAGAACTTGAAAATAAAACAAATATAAAGGATTGTTTGAACACATACTTATGATGCATAATGAAAAGCAGCATAATCACATTATTTTCTTTGTGCCTTTATTCAACAGCATACCCAAACATGGAAGACTTGCTCTGGGCATGAAGATTTATGAATTTCAATTGGGAAATGTTTTGAAAACATAGATGTGTGTTTTTGTTTTTTTTAAACCTATTCCAGAACATTTTCTAAAGGATATTTATAGATCTTTATAATCGACTTTGGATTAGCTGTATGATAGGGGTGCTTCTGGCCACCTTTATTCAAATCCAGTACTGTTTTTTCTTTTTTGGCTTTCAAAAACAATTTTTTAACCTTTTATCAATTTTAAGTTCTGTCTGTCCAGGTTTTATGGATTTATTTAAATTTATGGTGTCTGTTTTATCTGCAGACAAGTGTTGACCAGTGCTAACTTTGTCATGTGCAGTGAAAAGAAAATGCATTACTTACCATGCAGCAATTGACATTGCCAACATGTATCTAGGTAGTAACTCATTACACAGTGCATCAGGTTTACTCATTAGTTTGCCAGCATAATCTAAACTGTCTTCAAATGATTCTACAGCCATATCTGTAAATATAAATGTTTATTATCAAATTCATTTGTAAGGTTATTTTATTTAATTGTATTGGCTAAAATAGAATTGAATATGAATATGGCAATATGCAAATCATCAGTGAGCTCTGATATCTACTGACCCTTCAGCAGGTTCATGCAAAATACGAAAAGTTGATGTTCTGCAAAAATTTTTGAATTACACATTGATTTTTCACCATAATACCCCCAAATTTTGAGGAAAACCCAATCTTATATCCCCTATCCATACCCCTTTCATTATACATGTTGAAAATGACAAAAACTTGTTCATAACAAAATAAAAGTGGAAATATTTCAGGAAATTGCATTGATTGCAATATGGTTGCTAGAGGCAGCCTAGTTGTAATCCATTAGAAGACATGCCACTACAACAAGACAAATGATATTAAGTTTTAAGCAACCAGTTTTTGCTCTAACTCCTTCATGCTGCATGTTTATCCAATAAACAGAATTAATGTCAGCATTTATCTCATAATACATAAAAAAATCTAAATGGCACCAAGGTGCACAAGCCGAGTTGCAACTTCAAATATTGTGTGACCAAGTTAATGTGGAGACCCTAATATTTCTAAAAACGTCTGTCTATTATCTTTTCTACCTAATACATGTATAAGAATTCAAAAAGGTCAAGTTTCATGTCTTGACATCAACCTCAATTTTGAACTGATAACAATTTCAATTAATACAGGTTTTTAAAATATCTTTCAGCACAGAAAATACTTAAATTTCTATGAATCAGATGTTGCCATCAGTCAGTCACCATGACCTTGACCTTTAACCTGCACTCTCCAAAGTATATATGGGTCTTCTCTTTTTGGTTTCAGTTTCAATTGAATTCGATGTAAATGATTTAAGTTATAGGCCAGGAACCACATCTTTATTAAATTTTCAAATTTATTTTCAATCAATGTGACCTTACCCTTTGGCTCTCTTTCCCAAAAAATCAATTGGGTTCTTCCCCTAATGATTTGAATTAAATCTAAACTTTTTCAGTTATCTTCTTGAAACTAAATTTTTCTGACATTTTCAAACTATTTTTGGTCACCATGACCTTGAACTTTGACCTATTTTCTCAAAAATCCATAAGGATCCTCCCTCCTTATATCTAACAAGATTTCCAAGTTTCATTTCAATTGGATGTAAACTTTTCTAGTTAATATCCCCAAACCAAAATTTTTTTTTTAATTTTCTATATATTTTTGGTCACTGTGACCTTGACCTTTGACCTACTTACTCCAAAATCAATTAGGTTCCTCTTCTCTTGGTATCAAACAATATATCTAAGTTTCATTTCAATTAGATGAAAACTTTTTGATTTATCATCTGGAAACCAAATTTTTCTTCCCTTTTGGTACCCAACATTATTTCCAAGTTTCATTTCAATTGGATGTAAACTATTATAGTTATGATCAGGAAACCAAATTTTTCTGAAATTTTCAGTCAATTTTTGGTCACTATGACCTTGACCTTTGACATACTTTCTCCAAAACCAATAGGGTTCCTCCCCTCCTGATACACCAATATATCCAAGTTTCAATTCAATTGGATGTAAACTATTCTAGTTATCATCCAGAAACCAAATTTTTTCTGAAATTTTCAGTCAATTTTTGGTCACTATGACCTTGACCTTTGACATACTTTCTCCAAAACCAGTAGGATTCCTCCCCTGCTGATACAACAATATATCCAAGTTTCAATTCAATTGGACGTAAACTTTTTGAGTTAACATCCAAAAACCAAAACTTTCTGAAATTTTCCATCTATTTTCGATCACTGTGACCTTGACCTTAAACCTACTTTCTCCAACACCAATAGGGTTCCTCCCCTCCTGGTACCCAACAATACATCCAAGTTTCATCTCAATTTGATGTAAACTTTTTGAGTTATCATCCGGAAACCAAAATTTTCGGAAATTTTCTGTCTATTTTCCATCACTGTGACCTTGACGTTTGACCCAATTTCTCCAAAATCAATAGGGTCTCTCCCCTCCTGATACCTAACAATGTATCCAAGTTTCATTTCAATTAGATGTAAACTTTAAGAGTTATCACCCAGAAACCAACGTTTGACACCAGCCCGCCTTAAACACTAAACCACTAGCCGAGTTCATCTTCGTTTCAACTCGGCTAAAAATCTGGTGTTATATTTGTGTACCTGATTTTTCAATAAGTCCTTCATGCCAAGTTTGAAACTAAACATGAGACTGAAAATTGTTTTACATAAAAGGGGTCAGAAGTACAGTTAAATGAATACTTGCTCCAGCACAACAAAATCTCCATATTGATGGCATGGTACCATGTCTGACCTACAACACTCTGTTTCTGTTCATTGTAAGATTTCATCTGTTCAATCATTTCTAAACAAGATTCCCTCCTAATAATAATAGAAAAAATAATAATAGTGTCAAACAACAATCTCTGACCATAATAATTCAAATACAATGATAAAGAAAACCAAATACATATGTATATTAGACACTTTTTTGAAAGGGACCAACTAAAGACCATTGTTACTAAGTTTGGTTCTTATTGGCCAGGTAGTTTAAAAGGAGATCAAACAATGTATTATCCATATTGTCCAGTGTAACACTATGTCCGAAGCAGGCAACCAGCTTAAATTTGATACTAATTTGACAAACCATCTAAGGACACTAGCTAACAATGTAATCTGATCAAGTTTGTTTTCAATTGGTCCAGTGGTTCAAAAGAAAAGATGTTTGAATGAAACAGAGCAATGAAGAATGATGCATGCAAAGTGAAGACATAATTTTCCCTGGCTATATATAGCCAAGCAGGCTGGTAATTCAAATAAATAAGGCTCTTTATCTTGTCTCCTGTGATAATTAAGATATTGTTTACACTGATTAAGTATGTGTCAAAGTTTTTGTTTTGATCTGACGTAGGATACCACCATTCAGTCTCAGAAACTAAAATTTGTTCTAGATTTGAGGCTTTTTTAGTCACCTTGTGATATTGGTTTTAGGTTTTTGTCTCAATTTTGATGAGAAGCATAAGACTGAATTTGGTTTTGATCTAATACAATATATTTATTCTTGAAACTTAAGTATATTTTGAGCCACAATGACCTTGAACTTGGGGGCAGTGACCCAAAATCTGCAGCATTGTCTCATGTAGTAAGTCCATATAACACCAAAATTTGATCTTTTACTGGATACTCAGCTATTAATTAGAAACCAAACTTTTCTTCAAATTTCAATGTATTTTTAGTCATAATTACCTCCACATTTGAGGAAACAAAAATTATCAAGGTTTTGCCACTTTGATTCAGCATGTTACTTAGTTTAATTTTTATCTGATGCAAGATAACTGATTTACTATAGGCCTGACATACAGTAAGGACTAGGGAAACCTTAATCTTCTAACCCCCCAGCTACAACATGTCAATCTTACCATGCTGGTTCTCAGAAAATGAGTATTCTACTCAAATATAATAAATTTATAATATTACTTACTGGTCAGAGAATATCAGAGTCAAAGCTAGAACAGGAAATACACTTTTGTCAATATCTGTCTGTTTCAAGGTTTCTCCTATCTTCACTACTGATGTACCTGCAGAAACAGAAAATTGATGAGTGATCTGTGAAACACATGTGAAGCTGCATTATAAATGTGTCTTCACTGAAATTGTCACAATTTATAAATGACTAAATAAATCAACAATTTTTGCTTGTCAACCCTTTAAAATAAGTAAAATAAAAAATAATAAAGGGCTGCGCCCAGCGCAGCATGATACGACCGCAGCATGTTGACCACTGAAATTTTAATAGGTGAAATTGAAAGTGAGTGTGGACATACTAAAGAGCTTGACACAATAATTGCATGGACACAATAAGGGGATTGACCCCATAATTAGCTGGACACAAACTAGGCAAAATGAAAAATAACCCTTATGACTTCTTATGGTTCCTCTTTGACCCCTGTTAGCTCAAAAACAGTAAGAGCTACACCAAATCCATTGACATACTACTGAAAGCTTATATCAAGTGGAATTCTAAAATCGAAATCCGACGAAAAATAAAAATTTCATGTAATCTGCAAGTATCCAGTTTTGGCCCCTTCGACCCCTTATAGCTCAAAAAAGGTAATAGCTACGACAAATCCGTTGGCATACACTGAAAGCTTTTATCAAGAGTAATCTAAAGCAAAAATTCCATCAAAATCCGATGAAAAATAAAAATTTTAGGTAATCTGCAAATTAGCAATTTGGCCCCTTTGACCCTTTATTGCTTGGAAACCATAAGAGCTACGCAAAATCTATTGCCATAGTAGTGAAAGCTTACACAATGAGAATAATCCAATGAACAAAATTTGATGAAAAATGGAAGATTTCACATATTAAGAAACGTTAAGAGCTATGACAAATCTGTTGACATATTACTGAAAGCTTACAATGAGAGGAATCCAACGTAAAAAATCCCATCAAAATCTGATGAAAAACAAGTGTGCATCGTATTGCAAGGCAATACAGAAGTCCCCTACCGGTGGAATGATTCTGTGTTATACCAGCAAACCTAGTTAAAGAAAAAAGTTCCAAGGCCCATAGCAAATAATAGCTCAATATCTGGAAAAGTTTTGAAAAAAAGTCAGGAAAGCCTGTAATTTACCAAAATTTCTACGACCAAAGTCAATACCTCGTCAAAAATCAATGGAACCAACCAAAACTCAAACTTGATGTGTAACCCATAGTGGCTGACTACTATATTTTAACAAAATTTTCTAAGTCCAAGGCCCATAACTCCGTAAAATATCAATGGACTGGACCAAACTCGAACTTGATCTGTAACTCATAGCAGTCGACTCACATAGCAAATATTAGCTTAATATCTGTAACGGTTTACAAAAATTCCGGAAAACCTATATTTTACCAAAATTTTCTAAGTCCAAGGCACCATAACTCCGTAAAATATCAATGGACCAGAACCAAACTCGAACTTGATCTGTAACTTATAGCAGTAGACTCACATAGCAAATATTTGCTAAATATCTGTAACGGTTTAGAAAAAAAGTCCGGAATACCTATATTTTACCAAAATTTTCTAAGTCCAAGGCCCATAACTCCCTAAAATATCAAAAATTTTCTAAGTCCAAGGCCCATAACTCAGTAAAATATCAATGGACTGGACCAAACTCGAACTTGATCTGTAACTCGTATCAGTCGACTCACATAGCAAATATTAGCTTAATATCTGTAACGGTTTACAAAAAAGTCCAGAAAACCTATATTTTACCAAAATTTTCTAAGTCCAAGGCACCATAACTCCGTAAAATATCAATGGACCGGAACCAAACTCGAACTTGATCTGTAACTTATAGCAGTAGACTCACATAGCAAATATTAGCTAAATATCTGTAACGGTTTAGAAAAAAAGTCCGGAATACCTATATTTTACCAAAATTTTCTAAGTCCAAGGCCCATAACTCCCTAAAATATCAATGGACTGGAACCAAACTCAAACTTGATCTGTAACTCATAGCAGTAGACTCACATAGCAAATATTACCTTAATATCTGTAATGGTTTAGAAAAAAAGTCCGGAAAACCTATATTTTACCAAAATTTTCTATGTCCAAGGCCCATAACTCTGCCCAAAATCAATGAACCGGAACCAAACTCAAACTTGATCTGTAACTCATAGTGGTAGACTTACATACCAAATATTAGATAAATATCTCTTATAGTTTGGGAAAAAAGTCTGGAAAACTGAGTGTGACGGACTGACGGACGGACTGACAGACTGACGGACTGACAGACTGACGGAGTGCAAACCTAAAGTCCTCTTCGGCGAAGCCGGTATGGGACTAATAAAAATTTTAGGTTATCCCCATGTTTGCAATTTTGGCCCCGTTGGGCCCACATAGCTTGGAGAGGAAACAAGTTATCAAAAATCTGATGGTGCAGCACTAGTTAATTTTTCATAAGGAATC
>MJUU01045057.1:70863-83911 GCA_002080025.1 Modiolus philippinarum
ATCTTTAACATAAATATTCCAACTGTCACAACCATTTATCTCTCATTATCAAAAAATAAAATATAAAATATATACTGAAATGAGTTACTATTATTATTTTAAAATTCTGTGACGTTCTAAAAATTAAAAATGCACTCATACAAGACAGTAATTAACTCATTACTGTAAATTTACAATATATATACTCATTATTATTTTACTCATCATATACTGATTATATACTCTATTACTATTATTATACTACTTTACAGAAGTTGACTAAAGTCAGAAAAGATGGGTGGTTGAAAACTCCGTTTTACTGACGAACTTGTCAGTATCAATGCCTGTGTGTTCTGCAGAAAATAAGATGCAATTCAGATGATTCAAAAATGAAGAAAAAGCTGCAAAAATTTATCTGAAGAAAAATGGTAAGATAATTACTGAGAAAAATTGAACATTCAAAAATTTACCAATACTCTTGAAAATTCAAAAATTTATCAGGCATTCCAGCACAAATACACTTTACTCATACACACTTCATAACACAAGGGAAGTAACTCTTATTATTACTTCAGTATTCAAAAATACATTAAAACCACCCGGTATCAATGCTTACATTTTCTTAATGTCTCACATCGAAAAATATTTTACCCATAATATGATTACATTATAATTACAACAGGATTCAAGATTCCTTATACCTCATAAAACTTTGTGAAAATGTAAAATGTTAAATACAATACGGACATATCTAAATAAGATACTTGGTACTAGATTGTACTTAGCACCAGATCAATATACTTGGTACTAGAATTGCATAGCACCAGAAAATGGTAATTACTGGAAAGCACAGCCAATTACCCAAAACAATGTAAAAACAATACACAATGAAATTACCTGTTTCTCATTTAAGTACCTATATGAAAAATTTAAAAATCAAAAATTTACAATGATTTAACTTAATACTAAATGTCCAGAGTTCTTAAAATGTCCAAACACTAGAATGTCCATACATCAGGTGAAGATCTTGTAAATTCGGAGGCTGAATTTCCTTTATAATATCGGATAATGTTCGTACACAAGACATCTTCATAATATCTGATAATGTTCGTACACAAGACATCTTCATAATATCGGACAACTTGAATCCTTCTCAATTTGATGACATTACATCACATATTTTAAATCCACCCATTTTCAGAGCTTACACCTTAGGTGCCTCACACTGACGAAAATATTAACCTGTATGGTGTACTTAAGTAAATATAACAATATCAACAATATCAACAGGATTCAGAATATAGGGCCAAGGATTCCCTATACTCCATAAAACTTTGTAAAAATATTACAATCTAACTGGACAACACAGCCAGATTAATAAAATGAGCAAAACAACTTAAGTACACCGATACAAAATTTGTATTAATTCCTAATCCTTTTTGTAGCTAATAGTAGATTTCACTTTCTTGACAGGGGAAACAGACTTTTCTGGGACGAACTTCCTTTTCCTAGGGGATAATGGACGAGACTGTTGTGGCCTTGAAAATCTGCCATGGTAATTGTTCCTGTAATTTGGACGATAATTAAAATTTTGTCTTGGAAACCTGGGAGTGACGTTATGTGTATATCCCCTGCGGATAGCGATTTCTATCTTTTCCATCTGATCATGATTCCGCTTTAATTGTTTTTCAATATTGGAGAGACTATGGCAAGCTTTATCCATAAAATTACACATCTTCTCCAGTAAAGAGCTGTCGGTGGAGGAGCTAGAGGTTACTGGAGGCTCCTCCACGACTGGCAGACTGATATCCGGAAGAGTTGGTTTTGGCAGGGTACAAATTGGTGAGCGCAAAGGCTCAGGCATCTCAAACATTGAAGTATCATCGTTTTCATTTAGCAGTTGGTCAAGTAAGTTTTCATCCTGTACGATTCTCACGTTTTCAGTGGCAGAGGTAACGGTACTGCAGACAGGAACTGAAGTAGATGTAGTGATAATGGAAGTAGAGATGCTGGAGACAGGAGGAACGGACGGAATAGACGGAACAACAACCATAGCTGGAGGACATGAAGAACTAACAGTAGTATATGTTGGAATAGAAATGGCTGGTAAAGACACAGTGGCAGGCTTTCTCCTGGACTCCCAGTAAATTACAGACTCTGCTGCCTCCCATCTCCTAATATCTTTCTGTTCATCAACTGTCCTTGGGTTTGGGTTCTCCCTTACATACAACTCATCCGTTCCAAGATACGTGCCAGCAGCAACACTCACCTCCTTCTGCTGAGTGTGAGGGGTAAAGAAATTAGAATGTCTCTTCATCAGATTCTTATCGTCTGTGCTGAACTTACATAAGTTACAGAAATATTTTCTCTCACAGGCATCAATATGCTTGGTGCGGAAATGCTTTAAGACAGCCTTCCTTTCTCCCTTATAGCAGCATTGGTTACACTCGTAAACTCTACCTCTATCCATGTCTGGAAAACACAAGGAGAGCAAGGTAAGTACCTCATTAAGTTTACAGAAGTTTACGTTTTAAATGAATTATTTCAGGTTGAACACCGTGGCATGACTTCGACCCGTACACGTCCGATTATCACACATTGTACATTATGCAAAAGGAAAATCTGTTTGTCCACTCTGTCTCTATTGCTTTTTGATGATCTTTGTCATCCATTTAGGGGTTACCCCCGCAAGGCATGGTTTCAACTTATCATGGTTCACAACTTTTAGGTCACCCTTTCCATTTAGTTGGATTTTGTAGTTTATATCATTTATCTTTAGTAAAACCAGACAAGGACCAGAATATAAGGGTTGGAGCTTTGGGCTTATCCCTTCTGTTCTTGATTCGTCAAGGAGCCACACTTTGTCAAAAGCTTTATAAGATTGTAAATTGGCTTTTATGTCATAATAAGCTTTTCTCCTTTGGGCATTGACTTCAAGCTTCTTTCGGGCAATCTCATGTGCCTTTTGTAATCTTTCTCTGATTTTTATAGTATGAGCCCCCCACTTAAGTGGTTGATCATGGTTGATTAATTCTTTTCCCTCTCTTGTCATCTCATATGGTAGTTTAATTTCCCTCCCAAGCATCATAAGATTTGGGGTGAGACCAGTTGTTTCATTAGGGCAGGCTCTATATGCTCCTGACAAACAGCCTAAATTCAAGTCCCAGTTGGTTTGTTCTCCCTGTAGGTATGCTTTAATCATTGAAATCAGGGTTCTATTAAATCTTTCAATTTGGCCATTACATTTGGGGTTCTTTGGGCTGGTTCTGGTCTTCCTAATTTCTAAAATTAGGCATAACTCTTGAAATATCTCGCTTTCATAGTTCCGGCCTTGATCCGAATGGATGGACAAAGGGCATCCAAATCTACATATAATCTCATTTAATATTGCCAATGCACATGTCTTGGCAGTTTGGTCTGGTACTGCAAATATTTCAACCCACTTGGTGAAATAATCAGTGACAGTTAAAATGTACCTGTTACCTCTGGGGGTAACAGGCAAAGGACCCAGTATGTCAGTTGCAATTCTATCAAGAGAGGTGCTCCGACAGGCATACTTCCTAATGGGGCTTTTAATGACTTAGTTGGGGGTTTGTTTGCACCACAGGTTTCACATTGGCTTATCCAAATAGCTATGTCTTCCTTCATCTCATACCAGTAGTACTTTTGTTGGACTTTCCCTTTGGTCTTCTTTATTCCCAAATGTCCAGAAATAACAGAATTATGTAAATTCTTTAGGACAATATTTTTAAGTTTCAAGGGCACTACAAACTGACTATGGTCCTCAAAATTCTTAGTAATGGACTTTTTAAAAATAAGTCCATCAATAATTTCTATGGAATCCCATAGATACCAATAATGACGTAAAGATGGGCTTTTGTTTGCCATTACGGCTTTATCTGGACGAGTACCACACTCCTTCCATTTATATAAAGGGCCTATATCGGGGTCATCTTGCTGCAATGTTTGCAACTCATTTCTGGAATAACCACTATTCCAGGGTGTCCAAATATTTTCTTCACTGGTCTGCTGTCTAGTCTTCACAGCACAAACTTTGTCAGTTATTATAGTATTTTCTTCCTGGTCTGAGGAAAGTTTATTGAATTTTTCCAAAGAACTAATCATGTCTTTGGCTCTTTTATGACATTTTTTACAGGGTCCACACTTCAAATAATCTAAATTTTCCTGATCAGGGCATTCACAATCATGGGGATTTAGACATCTTGATAAAGCATCTGCATTACCATGTCTAGGGCCTGGACGATATTCAACAGTGAAATCGAAGGCCGAAAGGATCTCTAACCACCTGGCGATCCTTCCTTTAGGCTCCTTTAGGCTCCTTTAGGCTAAATAGCCAGACTAAAGCCTGGTGGTCTGTTCTTAAGCAGAACTTGCGACCTAAAAGGTACTGTCTGAAATACTCAATAAAATATCTGACTGCCAATAATTCTTTGTCTGTGGTGCAATAGTTACTTTCTGCCCTATTTAATGTTCTGCTTGCATAAGCAATGACTTTCATTTGACCATCTTGTATCTGGCTAAGGACAGCTCCTATTGCTGTGTCACATGCATCAGTGTCCAGGAAAAATTCTCCTTCATCTTTTGGCAATGCCATGATGTCAGTACTAATTAATGCATTTTTCAGTGTATCAAATGCATGTTGGCAGTCTTCTGTCCAATTAAAGGTATTGCTTTTCCTTGTTAATTCAGTGAGAGGCTTTACAATAGCCGAAAAATTCTTTATAAAACGTCTATAGTAACTCCCAAGCCCTAGGATTTGTCTAACTTCTGTGACAGTCTTTGGTATGGTCCAAGTCAGGATTTTTGAAATATTATTGGGGTCTGGTTGGATCCCCTTTTCAGAGACTAAATGTCCCAGAAAGGTTACTTCACTTTTAAGGAGTTCACATTTCTCTGGTTTAAGTTTCAATCCTGCCTCAGTGATTCTTTGTAATACCATGTCTAGCCTTTCCATGTGTTCTTTAAAGTTTTTGCTGAAAATAATGATATCATCTAGGTAAATCAGGCAAATCTGCCATTGTAGTCCCTGTAGGACAAGCTCCATCAAGCGTTGGAATGTCTGTGGACCAGAACAGACACCAAATGGCATGCTACTGAACTCGAATAGCCCATATTTGGTAACAAAAGCAGTCTTAGGGATATCTTCCTTCTTCACGGGAATTTGGTGAAAACCACTAGTTAAGTCACACGTTGAAAATAGAATAGAACCAGCAACAGCATCAAGGCAGTCTTGTATTCTGGGTAGAGGGAATGCGTCCTTTACTGTGACTGCATTTAAGCGCCTATAATCAACACATGGTCTGACCTTTCCATTTTTCTTGACTACCAAAACAAGAGGGCTGGCCCATGGTGAACTAGATTTTTGTATGACACCTTGTTCTAACAATTGTGTGATTGATTTTTTTTCATCTTCTGCAAAGGCAGTAGGAACTCTTCTTGGTGCCTGCTTGATTGGTCTTGCATCCCCAGTGTCAATCGTATGCTCCACGAGATGGGTTAACCCTAAATCATTCTCGTCTTTGGAAAATGTGCTGGAATATTTAATGAACAATTCTGCTATTTGACAGTGTTCTTCTGAAGGCCTGTTCTCAATTGTCTCTTCATAGAGTTTCATAAGATGGGGTGGAACATCTCCACATTTTCCTCCATCTGCCGTCCCTTTCTTGGACAGATTGCGGATAATTCCTTCATTAGTTTGCCACCTAATAGGCATGGGCTTGATTAGTTTGATACACCTAACATTATCAAAATTTTTATGTTCAGTGTTATCTTCACTTGGGGATATTGTTATGGGTTGTTGATCGAGCGGTTCAGCTGATCCTAAAACCAAATGTTGGTTAATCTTAGCCTCTTCGTTAAAAGGGTTCATTAATCTGACTTTATTAGTCACTGTTTGGCTAATATCAACTAAGCATGAGGCCATAACAAGAGGATATCTTTCTGTTAACTCAATACAGGGCTCTATCAAATATTCTTGGGGACCATCATCAGGGTCATCTTCAAATCGGTCTACAAATACATCTATTATTGTTTCACTGCAAGGAGGTATAACAAAATCATCTGCTGCTCTTACTTTGCGGATAGGCATAATTCCCCCAACTTGAATGCATGGAATTGTTATACCATTTAAAATAATTATCCCTTCACTGAGCTTAATATCAGCTGGACCATGTTCTCCCTTCATTAAAATATCTAGACCTAAAAGGGCCTCATTTTCAATTTCAGCTACTATAAGCTCTTTCTCCAAGGTCAAAGTACCAAGAGTAATAATAAACACTGCTTTCCCCAATTCCTTTATTGGCTGGCCATCAGCACTTGCTAGAGAACTTGATGTTTCTAGTTTAGGTCTACTGGCTATTGGAATTTTATGATATACTTTAGTTGATATAACTGTTCTGGTAGCTCCTGTATCTGTGGTAAAACAAATATTCATCCCTTGAATTTTCCCCTTTACATAAACCCCATCACTTCTCACAACTTGTCGCTTTACTAAATCAATACTGTCTGCAGGAATATCATGAGAACTGTCCAGGCCTGAAGACAAATCCTCTTTTTCCTTGCCAGACGAGACCTTGGGAAGACTATCACACTTTCCTGAATGTGAATCCTTGACTTCCTCTATCTCTAATGGACTATCACCACTACCATTTGGTGATTCCTCATCCATATTAAACTTAAAAAGACTACCACCATTATCCTTTGGTGAAGACTCTGACTTCTCATAAATTGTCCTATCAGGACCAATGTCATCCCTTGATGACTGTTCAACTATAACAACTCTTGCATCTGTATGTCCCCCCTTCCCAAAGTTATCAGCACATCCATATCGACCTTGTTTATCCAGCATGCGTTGACTATTGACTTTATTTAAGCTTGTTTGGGCCAGCTCCCGGTCAATAGAGTTGACCCGTTGGTGTTTAACTCTTGTCCTTTCTGATTATCCCATGTCTGTCCCATACCAAGTGTATTGTTATTTTCTTCTGCTTGCCATCTTGGCTTAAATTCCTTGAACTGAGTGATTCCAGTGCCTGATCTACCATAACCATTACATGTAGTACCATTTGTACAGTTCCTATTGTCTTGTGTGAACCTGGTCTTATTCTGGTTCCATGTTGGCTTAGTACCTTCCCTTTGGGACCTTATTGCATCATTCCCATATCTAGTATTGGCAGGACAATTCCTTGCAAAATGGCCTGGTTGACCACAGCAATAACAAACATTGCTATTATTTTGTCCTGGACTAGGATTTGTCCGAGTTGGTCTGACTTGTTTATTGTAATTCTGTCTAGTCTGCATTTCTTGATTCTCCTGTCTTTTCTTGTCATTATACATCTTATTAAACAATTCTTGCAGCTCACCTTCTTTAATAGTAAGAGTTTTGTAACTGTCCCTCTTTGGCATTGTACCCATGCTCTCTTTCCTGTCAGTCTCTACTGGTTTCCTACCATAAAGTTTGCCATAGGTTTTTTTTTCATCCTTGTCTGCCTTCTTTACTTGCCGAACAGGCTTTTTATACCCGTCATCCCCTTGATTAGGGTTCTTCATTGTTTCTATATAATTTAAGACTTCATGTACTGCCTCTTCTATTGTCTGGGGATCTCTGTGTAGTTCTAGATGTATGCGCATTTTATAATCCTGTAACCCTAACAGGAATCTTTGTAGATCTTCTTGTCTAGTTCTGGTAACTCGCCCCTTGTAAGCTTTGTCATAAAGTCGTTTTAAGTCAGCAGCAAATTTCTCGGGTGACTCCCCATGAAGTTGTTTCCTTCTACTGAACTGCAGTTAAAAGGTTCTAGATGATTCTATGGTGCCGAAGCGATTTTCTAATTGTTGCCCTTATTTACTGTAGTTTTTGAGTGTCCTTTTGGAAAGCTGATCGAAAACAAAGTCGCCAGCATCTTCTTGTAACCTGGGCAGCAGTTCCTGTAATCGGTCATGGTCATCCCATGATTTAAGTCTTGCAACAGACTCAAAACGAGTATACCACACTTCCCATTTCTCCCGTCCAGTAAAAGCTGGAAGCTTAACATTATGAGATGATTTTGGCCTTCTTTTAGCCTGTGTTATTTGGCTAGTAGCAATACTGAGTGCATCGGAGTCCTCCACTTTGTCAATGTCAGAGTCACTAGAGTCATCATCATCTGGTGTAGGTGACCTTCTAATAAACAGCTGCGCCAAGAGCGCATGATACGCCCGTCCCCACTTTAAAGCAAACTGATTAAATGATTCTTGAAATTAAAAACTCCATATGAACAAACATAACAAGGGACTTCTGATATGTATCAATTATTTCATCTTATGTTAAACAGTCAAAAATGTATATTGGTTCAGGGGTAGTAATGTCTTAAAATAAAAGAATATTATTAATGTGTAGACAGAAATTGCAATTTCATACTTTTTTGAAATAATCAAAGTCCCATAACTCTGGAACGAAAAATCCGACGACAAAATAAAACAATAGGAAGCTTTCTTCCATCATACCCAACAATCCTGCAAAGTTTCAAGAAAAACGTTCAAAGCATTCTCTAGTTAGAGTACGACATGTGGACGAAAACTGCAATTTCAAGCTTTTTTGAAACACATTAAGTATTGTTTTCAATACAATACTTAATGTGTTTCTGAATGACTGTAATTGGATGCAAACACAGAAGTCACCGAAGGACCCCCTCCAATCATTTTCCAAGCGTTATCTGGAAACAATTTTCACCCCCTTTTTTCTAAACATTTATTATTAACTTATTGTCTTTCTGCCTATCAGTGTTTTCAATTTTTTCATCAACACAGTAGAATCTATATATATCTATTCAAAAAACCAGAACAGAAGAAATGGATTACATGTAATTACATCAGAAAATATTTAATAGATTTAGTAACATCCCTATTCACTTATATATACAATGTATATTAATAACAGTCTATGGTAGGAATCCAGAAACATTTTCTCATCTATACATGTAGATGAATTTATTGCTTGTATAAATATAAAAAATAATATCTATATAAATTCTGAAATCAACTGAAAAATCAAATCACCATTAATACACCATTGAAATAGAAAACCCCTATTACTTAACATTCAAAAGATATTCCTATCATATTAAAATTTTAAATGAAGAAACTTGACAAGATCTTTTTTCATTACAAATTCTTTAGATAAGGGTTCATTGTTTTATTTATAAAATAGACACATAAAATCTGACGCAATGTCATCAAAATATCGCAGACATTCCTCAGATCAATTTGACTTATCTCCCTTTGGCCAATTATCATTCAAAAAACTGTCAAATGTTAAACGTTTTAAATATGGTCGTAAGTCAAGGTCAAGGTCAAGAGGTCAAATATTCTGGTACCAACTGAAAGGTCTTCCCACAAGGAATGCACATGCAAAATATGAAAGTCCTATCACTAACCATTCAAAAGATATACTCAATATTAAAGTTTTTATGCACTTGTTCGCAGGCCAAGGTCAAGGTCACAAGGTTACATATTCTGGTTCCAATTAAAAGGTCTTACCACAAGGAATGCACATGCAAAATATGAAAGCCATATCACTTACCATTCAAAAGATATAGGCAATGTAAAAGTTTATTATTTTTTATTTAAAGTCCATTACATGCCAAGGTCAAGGTCACCAGGTCCAAAATTTTGGTATCGTTTGAAAGGTCTTGCCACAAGGAATACACATGGAAAATATGAAAGCCCTATTACTTACCATTTAAACGATATGTCAAATGTTAAGGTTTTTTGTGGACAAACAGACAGACAGACCAAAAACTATATGGCCCCTGAATCTTCGATTCACGGGGGCATAAAAATTTTTATTCTTACGCCAGTTCAGTAAAACAAGTGTTTTATAGAATACCTGATGTAGGTTACTTTCTCTTCCTGTTACTTTGATCATTTGTCTCAGTGTATTAATAGCCAACCTTAATTCCTCACCCGTCTCCATTTCAAATTCATACAATTCTGACAAACAATATCCAGTTTCCACAGTTTTTTCAGTGGCTGCTCTGAAATAAGAGACATATCTATTTGTTATTCTGTCTTTTTCTGTCTTATACATCTCAATACAGGACTTTCGAGATAGGAACTCAACTCTCGAGTAATTGAAGCAGAAACAATCTCCTTAAATACCAGTAAGAGGGATAATTGGATTCCTGATCTATTGAAATATTAAACTATATACCACCATATAAAACAAACTATTTCTGAAATTGAAGTGTACTTATAATTTGTCCTGCATAACAATTATTTAACTAAATTTTAATCGACGGAATCAAACTTAAACTTGATCTATAACTCAGTGAGATAGACTCACAAACAAAATATCAGATCAATACCTGCAACAGTTTAGAAAAAAAATGTGGAAAACTGATGCCGGACTGATTGACGGACAGACAGACGGACAGAAGGACAGAGCGCAAACCTAAAGTCCCTTCAGCTATCGCCGGTAGGGGACTAATAACATCGTTTCATCAATCAGGAAGTTCAGCACGGTGCATAGCCATAACGGATTCTTTCAGATGGACAGGATTCTTTTGGAATCGCGTAAAGGATCATTTCGGATGTTTTTAGGAAAATTCGTGTACGAGTGTGCAATAATTGGACTTTTTACAATTGTTTATTGTCTTGATTGGGTAAGTGATAATATCACGGAACTTTTGGATCATCCCTTCATTCAAACTAACCATTTCGTTATGTAAAGATTGTCGGTTTTGTTGGTTAATTCTTACTTTTGACAGCGAAGGGATCCTTTAACGAAAACACTTTTGGCATTTATCTATTTCACAACGAAGAACTATAGGATGTTATACACGAATAAGTATTTTTTTGAACAACAGAAGACTCAGAACTTACTTTAGCAAACTATTTTGTACGAATATAACACAGACGAGACAAAATGTAAACATACTCTGGAAACGGACACTAAATGATCGTGGCACCGGATTCTATAGGATGCTGATGCAGTACAAAAACATAAAGAGAGGTTTATTTATAAAAGTTCATGTTTAAAAATTATACAAATGGTTATAAATAAACAATTTGAACATCAGAAGGGTTATTTTCGCAAAATATATAGGTCAGGACTTCTGCTGAACACGTTTTAAGGGTCATATTTAATGTGGGGGCTTTAAACTCGTGTTACCAAATTTCGGCATCTGTATGACCAGATCTGTACTTCAGGAAATATGATTTATGACATAATTTGAGCAGAAAGCGCACAGTGGCAACCTATTTTCGGTAGACTTTTTCAATTTTTTTTTACTTTACTTCATTCTTAAAGATTTGTATGGAATTCGAAAGAATCTTTCATTTACGTCTTGTGGCTAAACTAGCTGTTAAATATGAAAGTTTCAATCAAGACTGCGGTCGAGCGAGAATCACGCCAAACCATTTTCAGTATTCAAAGACTCAAACGAACGCAGGAGGTTTATCAGGACTGTCAGTGGGAGTTGGTTCACTAAGTCCCCAAAGTAGCCCTCAAATTCCAATTTGAGTTATATATCTATCAGTGCTTCTCATACCCTAGACCATATAGATTGTAAATAGTACACATTATAGTCAAAATGCTCATTATCACTGACTAGTAATGGAATCCAATCACCTGAAGATTTTACAGGTATACTGCTATTCACTGATACCGCCAATGTCTACTGAAATCCATGATGATTCTTTACCAAACCATTCAGGTTTTGAATCGGAATTTTCTTCCGTATTGCGACACTGTTTTACCAGCAGACTAGGCTCCTTGAGCTATCCTGGAGTTCAGCGACAAACACTCCTTGACCCATCTCTCTACTTATATGTGTCATAGAACAAGTAATTTGTATAGGGGAAAATCAGCATGGGGGAAAATGGAAATATGTATACGTATTGTAAGTTTTCTGTGGGAACAAATTGACAATTATCTCAATTTTTCCTGTGGGAAAATGAGGATGATCTCACTCACCTCCCCCCCCCCCTGTGTAAAATCTAGCAAGGTTGAAAAATATGACATATAACACCGGTACAAAGTCTGGCTATCCCAAGTTCCTATTGTTGTCTACGTTTGTCTTTTGTCTTTTTATTGTTTTTTCTTGTGCAGTTGTCAGGTAGATTTTGGCATGTGATTGTAATTCTCGGCCATTGCAAGTGTTTCTGTTATCTCCTCTTATTACTGGAAAGCATTCGGCGAATGAAACCAATTTGCGATAGAAGGACAGTTCTCTTGTGATTAGAGATGGTGCCCTATTAGATCCAGACGCCGTGTCATAGAGCCATACTTTAAGGGCATATGTTAAGTGACGGGAAGGAGATCAGCACATATAGCCGTTGCAGGAAAAATAGGGTTGCGCGCAACATTTCTTCCAAAACATGAAAAGTATGGTTTATTAAAATCTTTTAACTTTTTTCTATGTATATTGAAATTTGTCTCATGAACTATAAAATATATCAAATCGTAAGTAACTTTTGAAAGACTTGAAAACCGAGGTAAACATTGCAATCGACTTTGTTAACCTTTCTAAACCAGATTGATTCACACTGTACTTGGATGCAGGCACAAATATACATGATATAGAGAGCCTTTCCCATTATGTAATGAATTAATAGGTAAAGATTCATATCCTTTAGCAAATCACATTCAATGCATTCGGGACAGGTGAAATTACCGCTTAAAAGATTCTCTTAAGATCCTATATCGCTCACCTTGCCAATGACTGACCTTAAGATATGAATGGCATTTCCAATAGGGTATAATTTTGAAATATGTTCCTAGCTGGTGCCCACCTTGAATTGGATGAAGACCTGCCTGATAAGGACCACTCAAGAACTGTTGTGATTGGTTCAAATATGACTAGTGATTTTGGAGCCTTTATTCTATTATTTGGGTCAAATGTTAAACCATGTTCCCCTCGAGTGGCCATCTTGGATGGGGTATGGACCTGCTAGATACCTTTTTTGGAAAGGACCATCTAAGGACCATTGTGACTAAGTTTTGTTCTTATTGGGCAAAAAGTTTCTGAGAAGAATATATTTTTGAAAGTGTTTTCTTAGGGTCCAATGTTTA
>MJUU01045058.1:0-11780 GCA_002080025.1 Modiolus philippinarum
GCACCATACCAATATACGACCGCAAAAATTTTTGCGGTCGTATAAAAATATATATATATCTACATGTATATTGTGGAATTTCATTCTAAAAGATGTGTGTATTTGTAATCTTGGTTTCCTTAACTGATGGTTAACATTACAAATTCTGAACTTTCAGTTAAAAACACCTTGAATCTGAACTTTCAGATTACTCCCCCTTGCAGTTATTGATCTTTTAAGTTAATACATCTTTATCTTTGGATTGACTTGTGTGTCATACCATGGAGGTATTAACATAGAAGGAGCTACAACAAACTGACTTCAATCGTTCCATCTGCGATGCTGCCTGTATTACAATAGCTCGCTAATTGATCGTGTTAATTGGAACTTGGCATGTAATCGGTTCGAAAATTATAATTTTCGGTAGTTATCGTATAAATTTGCGGAAACGAGTGTCGAATTGATTTTAAATGGCCATAAATGACAATTTAAACAAAAGAGAAAATTTTATCAAAATTGTTTTGTTATATAGATCAAGTGCACACAAGAGAAACATCGACGTCATCAAGGATGTATATTTAGATATCTAAATATACGTCCTTGACGTCATGTATAATAATACATCATTTGGACTAATATATTTAATATATATAGATTACACCACAAGACCCCGTTCATTACCATATTTTATCCACTAGAGATAGTTAAATTTTAAAATTTTAATTGCGAGGCTTGCCGAGCATTTTAAAATTTTTAAATGTAACTATCGAGAGTGGATAAAATATGGTAATAATCGGGATAAAGTGGTGTAATCTTTTTCTCTAATGATCAATGATAAACACCGAGAACTGTAATCCGAATAGATTTGGCGGGAAATAGCACGGGGCTTTATTCATCATACGTTGAATAAAGAAAATTTATCCAACGGGTCAAAACTGGTTTAAACTTGACATATCATTAGAGAAATTTAGTTATATTAGTCTCAGATAAAAATAATAATCGGGCAAATCGGAAATCGGAAAACTGAAACAGTCATACATTTCAATATTGTCTCAGACTGAAATTATACTAAAGTTTGGCAGAAAAAACTTTCAACACTGAATAATGCAGCAGAATGGACGTCGTTTGCAGGGCAAATTAGTGCAATATGACGAATTGTGGTCACGCACAAGAAAATTCTGACATAAAATTTAATTTCCGCAAAAACCGAGTTCTAGCGTTTCAATCCTTTTTCTTAAAAAAAAAAGCCACTGAATATTCTAATACTGGAAATCGTATTCATCCACTTCTTGACTTTGTTTTTGAAAGAGGACACAACAGTAGTGTGAAAATTGAAAGCTGGGACATTGTAACTCCATTATGTCCCAATTTATAGAGATAAGTAAAACGAAAAATAAATTAATAAATGAAATAAAATGATTTTTTTTTTTTTATTAAATAATGTTTTTTTTTTTTTATTAAAATAATTTCCAAAACCAATAGTTACAGTGAAATCTGGGGCGAATATTGTCCGAGGATAAATCTATAAGCTGAATACTTTTGATACTGTATGGTAAATTCAAATAAATGAAGGTAAAAAACAATTAAAAGTGATAAGTTTGGTATATAATAAATTGGATATTGTTTAAAATAGGGGACATCTAGCGGCACGGCATGCACATGTCTTACAATCGACATCTCGATAAAATTGTCAAATTTCAAACACAGAATTCGACTTTCCGGCAATATCCGGCAAATACCTCATAAATATTGGGTGAATCTGCATTTCAAGTTCTTTTATAACCTAGTTTTTCAAAATCCGCTCTCGTCCGGAACATACAGAATTTTTGGTTTGACTTGAACTACATTAATTGTTGCAACGACCAACCGGTCATTTTTAAATGTTATAATTCACGTAAATCTGGACCAATTTCGAAGATTTTCACACCATTCGATTTATTACAATAAATGGAAAGTACATGTAACAACAACGACACCTGTGAAATGCAGCGCTAGGTTCCCCGTTGTGTACTATACTTATTAGACAAGGTAAAAAATCATGTGATTTACTTGATAACAAAGTTGGCCATCACAATTGCGGCATCGCAGATAGTCACCAAAGGGGTGTTGTCAAATTGATGCTAATTAGAGAAATCCCATATCTTTACTATAGGGCTCTGCGGGTAATGAATTAGTGTTAATTTTTTGTTGTAGCTCCTTCTATATTTATACCTCCATGGTCATACACACTTTGCCTACATGTAGGTATGTAGCTGTGTAGTATACAGTCATGTATTGACCATTTTTTAAAAAATGCCATAACAGCCAAGAAGTGTTTGCATTCCTTAAATGATTTGGAGCTTCCTCAAGAATCAAGGGCTGAGATTGAAATCCATTAAAAATCTCATGGATTAAATAATACAGTTTTTCCTTTAAAAAAAAAAAAAATATATAGCTTTAATGTAAGCAAGTACCTTGAACTCAGGTCAGTTTATATATATAATTTTAAGGTGTGAATCACTTTTATATGAAAATGGTCATTATACATTTATACATGAATTACATTAAAGGTTTAGCAATCAAAAATTAGACATTTGGTGCTACATGCATAAAAAAAATAAATAAATAAAAAATAAAACAATTAAATAAAATATAATAAATTAATAAAAAAGTTCATGAAAAGGACACCGCTAGTGCAAGAGTTATTGTTTTTCATAAAAGTTCATTTGTAAGAGAGTTTTTCAAACCACGTATCACAAAAAACTACACAGTATCTCATTATTGGAGTGCTTTAAAGATTCGACTTAAACCAGAGAACCGTAAGGGTTCCGATATATAATGCACTATTATCCAAGCATCCCATCAGGATGTGANAAGTCTCTACAAATACATGGTAATACATGTACCTAAGAGCATGGCACAAACTGATGCATTGACAGACTTCTGTTCTAGGTGACACATTTAACACTGCTTTAACTGCTACATGGCATAATTCAACCCTGCCTTGCTTAGTGGGACCTCTTACTTACATGAAGGCTCATCATTACTCTGTTAAGTCTGTGATGATTCTCAATAACCAAGGTATATAAATACAATGGGAAAAATTTGTCAATTATCTCCCTGTACCAAGTTAGTAATATATGGTCAAAGTGGAAATAATTTTTATTTCAATATCAATATCTAAGCTATTGATATGCTAATAAAAATGATCTCCACTTTGACGATATATAACTAACTTGGTACCAAAAGATAACCATCAAATGTTTCTCATTAATCATCAACGCTTTGTACACAAAAGAAACATAAAGAAATAATTTCTCACCATGCAGTACTTCAACCTGCTGTAGTCTGTTCATATTAGACAAGGCTTGTAAACCTTTATCATATTGTGAAGTAGGTGTTGTTTTCTGTTTTCCTCTTACTTCATAAGCATGAACTGTGTCACTTTCATCAACCAAATATTCCACATTTCTTTCAGAATACATTTTCTGGAAAATAGAAAATAAAATAATCACTGTCCTGCACTATGAAATAATTAATCAATAGAAATTTAGTCATTCATTAACTTAATCTGTAATGAAAAGGTCAGCAAGCTAATATACTAGAAATTGTAGAAAATGAATTGTGAAGCTTTGGAAAGTACATCAGTACATATACAGTAAATTGGGTCATATTTCTTAGTCTGACAGGTCATTACTCCAAAATTAAATACTTAATCAGAATTCACTGAATTCAACATACGATTGCAAAAAGAATTTGTGGAAATTTAAGGAAAAAAAGGTTTTGATACTTTCACTTTTGGCAGACGAAGTTTGGGCTTGGGAAACAAAAAAATTGAAAGTGGAACCTAATGAAAGATACCTCCATCAAAACCTGACTTATGATACTTAATGTTCTGCATTACTGTGTATCAAAATGCTTTAAGCTCTTTCAAAAAATATTGTGCTACCAATCTACCAAATTAGTAACGCAATTGGGATGAAAGAGGTAAAGAGGTTGTTGAACCAATCTTACAGTTGTACAACTTAGTTGTTGCAATCAAATTGTAAAAATTGGTTTAGCAATTTGAAAAGTAGCCCAAATTCTAAGTACCGTACAATCTTTACAGGTACAAAGCTTTGTTCTCCAGCCATCAATAAAGAATGCTGCCTTATCTTTGTGGTCTATTTCTCGTTTCATAAGTTCTTTCAACATACAATTCCCTTTCTGTTTTTCTGGACTCTGAAAAACATTACTTATTTTTTAATTGTGTAAAGCTACATATTGTTACAAGAAATTCAAGACATTTAAAAAAAATCTTTCTGATGTTTTATAAATGCAATGAAGACAATATCATTCAAGACAAAATTAAAAAAGAAACAAATCTAATGTCAGATTTCTCACATTTCTTACCATCAAAATTAAAACTGTCAAAACCTTACCCTGCCAAGTATGTTTAGTCTTTTTATCCCCGCACTTTCGAAGAAAGTTCAGGGATATTGTTATACCCTCTGTCTGTCTGTCCGTCCATCACACTTTTCTTGTGACTCAAACACCTCCTACATTTTTGGATTTAGGAATTTAATTTTGTTAAAGAATTGTTGCATATAGTCTGTAGATGTACCATGAGCTTTCAGAATTTTGATATTGCTCTTGGTGCAAACAAGAGGCCCCAACATGTCAATTTTTACACATGTGGCATGTGGCACAAACTCCTCCTACATTTATGGATTAAATTGTTGCATATAGTCTGTAGATGCACAATAAGCTTTCGGATTTTTTATCTTTATCTTGGCACAAACAAGAGGCCCTAAGATGTTGATTTTGACACATGTGGCATGTGACACAAACTCCTCCTATATTAATGAATTTATGTATTAAATTTGGTTGTAGAGTTGTTGCATAGTCTGTAGATGTACAAAAAGCTTTCGGATTTTTTATCTTTATCTTGGTGCAAACAAGAGGACCAAGATGTTGATTTTGACAAAGGCCCAAAGATGTGGATTTTCAAACATGTGGCATGTGACACAAATCCTCCTACATTTTTGGATTAAGGGATAAAATCTTTATGCAGAATCGCTGCATATAGTCTGTAGATTTGCAATAAGCTTTCGGAATTATGATTCTGCTTCCAACTTTGGTAAATTTCATGAAAATGTCAAAGACTCATATTTTTTTTTTTAATTTGAGCATATAATTATGTATTTTAGCAATTATTTGAGAGAAAATGAGATTTTTAATAATTAGAATTCCAAGTTTGGTAAATTTCTTGAGAGTCTCAAAGACCACTTATTTTTTGGAATTCTACCTAGCAACCATACTAAAATTATTTGTTTAGTTTAGGACAAACATTTTAACTAAAAGGATTTCAAAAATTTTTGATTATGATTTTGGTAAATTTCCTGAAAGTCTCAAAGACCACTAATTTTTGGAATTCTACCTAGCAACCATACCTAATCTAAAATAATTTGTTTAGTTTAAAACAAACATTTTAACTAAATGGATTTCAAAAATATTCGATTCCAATTTTGGAAAATTTCCCGAACGTCTCAAATACCACTCATTTTTGGGGAATTCTACCTAGCAACTATACTAGATAGCTTCTTTAATTTTAATTATTTAGGACAAACACTTTCATCAATAAGATTTCAAAATATTTGACTCCAATTTTGGTAAATTTCCTGAAAGTCTCAAAGACCATTTATTTTTTTGCAATTCTGCCTAAAAACCATATATCCTTATAAATTCTTTTTGTAAAAAGAACAACTATCAATAGTTTGATTTCAAAAATATTGAGAAAATTATGCTCAGGGGATAAAACAACTGTTTTCTGTGTCAAACAGGGAGTGCGGGGATAGCTGTCGTTCAGACAACCTCTAGTTTTTTTTTGAATGAAAGTACTTTTACAAAATATTTCCACAAAAAACATAATATCCTTTCCAAATATGATAACTTATCAAAATTAGTTGTTAATCTTTTAATAAAAACAAAAGACCACATACAGTACATAGGGTTCAAGTAGTCAATACTAATAAATAAANTTATGTTTAACTGAAATGATAGATGTTTCGTTGTATAATTTACAGCTTGTCACACAACATGAGCTGAAGTTTACAATAGCCTATTTTGAGTACCAAGTAACAACATCCCCGGGAATGTAGTTATATTTATTGACTTGTTTCGTGATGCAGCTTCAGCAGGAAAATTTACACCAAATTTCACTCCCTGAGGTACAAATATTTTGTTAAAATTTACTTTGGCTTTTCCTTTCTTTTCATCCTCATCATGTTTTCTTTTCCTTGGAGAACTTGTGTGTGGTTCATTGACTACATCTACAATATTGTTTGCAACTTCAGCCTTTGACAGTTTCTGTACCTCTGAAAAATAATGTCAAGTAATTTGTAAGCAGAATTTGGACAATATTTTTTCCTGTATTTCACAAGAGTCACTGATAAACAGCTTATGTTTTTAATTTCTTGCTGAAAGAATTCACATATTCAATTCTGTTTCACTTACTCTTCCCTATTATATAAATGTCTACTGACCAAAACTAAAGCATTGTCAAACAAAATAAAATTATCAATTTTACTGTACATGTACTGATTTTTTTCATTTCTAAATGTCCTTTTGCTTTCAGTCACACATTTATGTCTAAACTTTCTTTTGGAGGGTCTCATAAAAAATTTGAAACATCACATCAAACTCACTAACACTGATCTTATTCTGTGCGTCTTTGTTGTTTTTGCAATTAAAACCAAGCAATTGTTTGAAGTTTTTTCCCCTTCATAAATTAAGTAATCGTCCATGAAAGGACCTTTAATCTAGATTTTGTGCCATAAACCTACCTAAACTTTGTACAACATATGCCCATAGGAAATCTTGTTTTGACATACATCCTTTGCAAACCATTTCAGTGCCATTACTCTCTGGGATTTCATCATTGTCATCTAACCCCAAGTGCTAAAATATTGTCAGAATATAGACAGCATTTTTTTTAAATAAGAATACAAGCTAATACCACCTCATGTAACCTTTTTTTTAATTAGCAATGTACCATACTTGCATTAGTAAAATAAAACTTCTTAGAATAATGTGTTCAACCCAACGAGGCAAACACATAAGATATGTTTGTATATAGTTACCAAACTAACCTTTTGCTAAAATCCTTTACTTATTAATTTCATGCAAATACAAATTTTGATAAATAATGAAACTTAATCACTCTCCAACACATCTATTCGAACTAGCCATACTTTAAATTGGCTTTTGCTAAAATAATTATATAATAGTTACTGCTGTGTAGGGCAATATCATGATATACGGACTGCCCAAGGGCCATGGTATGGACCTGTAGACTGATACGGCCCGAGCCGCAGGCGAGGGCCGTATCAGTCTACCAGTCCATACCATGGCCCGAGGGCAGCCCGTATATCATGATATTGCCCTAAAAAGCAGTAACTATTATATTTATTGCATTGAAAAACCTTGGTAGAAAAAAACAACCTTGAAAGCAACAATTAAATTTTAAGGAGACAATTCTGACAACCATTTTGGAACAATCAACAATGTTAACACAAAAGGGAGCTGACAAGAACAAAAAGGAGACTATCAGGATGATCTGTATGAACTATATATCATCAGGTGCTACAGAAAGACTGCATACATATTTGAGGCTTCTCACGTGATAGCAACACCAAACATGCCAAAAGTAAAAATTACATGACATGTAGACAAATTAAAGTGTATACACAAAATGTAATGTAAACATGCCGACAGCTGCAAAATGAGAAATATTTGTTTGTTTCGTTTAGTTATTGGTACATGTTCATAAGTTTCTTGTTTTAGAATGTAGGAATTAATCAAAAGAAAGTGAAAATTTAAGAATCATTTTTTTAAACATGTTTAAGTTTCAACAAATTGTAAAATAAAACAAAACAAACAATTGTATAACATGTATAACAACAAAATTCATCAAGAATTATTGTCACAGTACCAAAATGTCCTTTTAAAGCTCATATAGTTAATATTAAAGTCAAGTTTCAAATCAACTTTCGACAATTTAAAAACAAAACGCATCATAGAATGAAAAATTATAACCCTATATTAAAACACAACCATAACAAACATGACAAAGGCTTTAAAGTTATTTCGAACATCACAAATAACCAGTTACTTATTTGCTAGGTGGTTGGTTTACATAAAAATTGAACACGCCACCCTGAACATTTGAAATGTTAAACATATGAGAGAGACTTTGGTTTGATTCATTTAGAACATGAACTTGTTGGCTACTGTTATTTATTTCGTGCAAAACACGGTCAACTTCAGGTGACAATAATAAAGAGTCATCCAAAAAATCAAGTTCACTCAATTTAAGACTAGGCAATGTTTTTGCAGAATTTTGATTTGTGACATTTGCAACTTGAAGATTGTTTTCATCATTATCTGGTGTGTTATACAGAGCTTTTGACAAAGTAGCAGACATCTTTTTCTTTTTTGGCATACTAGTGTCCTTACTATAACTTGAGATACTTTCTAGACATTTATGTTTAGACACAGTTTTAATTTCCCTTCCTTCATAACCAGCTTCGTCTAATGCTGTGATTGATGTGGACCGCAACGAATGATTAGTGTAATTCTTGGACAATGATGCAGATTTAGAAATATCTACCATTAACGAACCAAGACTATTTTTGCCCAAAGGCTTCCTTTCATACCAAATGTCATCATTAAAATAAAATGTATCCTTTGGCCTTTGAAACAATGCATCACAACCTGGATGTAATTTTATTAAATATAATTCAAAAGATTTAACAGGACAACAATCAGATCATGGGTTCTCATAAATAACGCCCCCTATGCCATCTTCCTGGTCATTTCTATGATTTTTTGTTACTTCTGACCCTTTTTTAACAATAAGTTTAGTTCCTGCTCCATCAGTTTTAATTTCATATGAATCCTTTTTTAAGTCACGCAATCCTTCCCTTCCTGTTCTGCAACAATGCAGCATTAAATCCAACCATACTTTCCGCTGAAGTATAACATTATTATTCTCCCATGATGTGAAATATGTTTTAATACATTCCATATCCTCGGATTCAATAATGGGCTTATGAACAACATTTCCCATTCCACACCTTTTGAGGTCAACAGTAATCGCTTCAAACATTTCTCTGCTAGAGCTAAACTTCTCCCCACTTATGATATTGATTCCTCTTCTTAGCGGTGGCTCATTATAATACCTGAAAGAAAAATGTTAAATAATATTAAACTGTATGAAAATACGCATGACTCATAGTATATCAATCTTGTTTCTTCATATATATATCTATAAATCACTTGAGGGGAGTTTTTAATTTATGACCATCACATTCTAAAAAAAGATAATTTTTGAAATATGATCTGATGTTTTTAATAAATACTGTCGAAATAATTTGTTGATGGAGCATGTGGGAAAAAGTGTGAAGCAGGCTTTCCATACTTATTTTTTCCAGCACACACCGGCTTTCCGTACTTATTTTTTCCAGCAAACTACCTTAATGTTTGATAAGGGGAAAACGATTCATATACATGTACTGAAGTCGCTGTATTTGGACAACGGTTCAGTTTACAATGTTTTGAAAATGGTGTTTATGATATGAATGTCAATGATACAACACTTAGATTAGTATGTGAAAAAAAACAATGTCAGGCTTTTCCTGAGTTATCAACTATGTCTTAAGCAAACTAATTATTTTGTATTGACGGCTTAAGTTCAGTTGGAGGTAATAAATAATTATACCAGATGTGATATCTACATGTACGTTTACTACATATGCATCTTTGAAATTATATTTGGTTATCTGTCTGTGTTTTGTTTGTGTTCAAATGTATGGATAGGTAGGAACCATTTGATTTGCTGGGGGGGTTCACTCAGTTGTGTTTTTTTTGGGGGAGGTGGTATAAAATTCTAAAAATTCTTCATTCATGCAGGTTTGTATCAATCTCGGAACTAACAACAAAAACGTAGCTCGTAGTCATTTGCCCAAGTCCGTCCTATCACTTGATCAAGAAAAGAATCTACCAACTACGTTTTTGCAGCCATCTCGGAACCACAGAACAAAAAAATATATTCACCTTTGAATACCACTCCGTAGAGAACGTAGTGTCTGGACACTATATTTCTCCCCATTTTTATTCCTTGCTTCTGCGTAGAAAGACTCGAGAAGTTGGTCTAAAGTTGTGTCATCCTGAGTGTCTACAACATATCCAGTTTGATAACCATGCCTGGTTTGACAGTACTTATGAAAAACAGAAATGGCATACTTTGTTGCAGTTTTTGTATTTTTAGCACTTTTGTCTGCCAGTATTTGGTTCTTCTGGGCATCTGACAGTGTGGGAAAACGATCATTCCCCTCCTGACCGGCAATGCCGCCGGCGTCAGCCATTGTCGTCTGTAAACTAAATGTCTAGGTCAGTGCTGCGTTTTGTTAATGGGAAGTAACTCTGGACAAATTCTTGGCGGTCCATATCTGGTATTGACTGCAACCACCGGTCCATACCAGATTTTTGGACCGATTGCATCAATACCGCAAGATAGAGAATGTCATGTGATTGGCTTTAAGTCAATAGTAATCCAGATTTTTTACTGATATGCAATAAGCCTGAATATATTCATTAATTCTTCATTTATACACATATCCATTGCAATTCCAACAAACAGACAAAATTATAAAAATCAATCAATTTCTACTGTAGAAACTAATTTGAAATCAGAGCTGGAAATAATCAAAAAAGCATTCCATATATCATAATAAAATGGAAAAAAAAACAAAAAAACTGGAGATGACAATAGACATTTATGCATATACATCAAATATACTTTTTTGCCTTAACTTACAATAGTCATACACTCCAGATCAATAAATTGGGTAAATCATTCTACACTTCAAGACATTAAAATATTCGTAATATAACTGACTGTGATGTCATTAGTGTCAAACAATGCATATGAATTAAAAAAATTACAGGACTTGATCCAAAATGAGTTTAACCTATTAAACTGTTTGACACAAGCAAATTTTTAAACAGTTATAATGGGTCATAAGTTATTCTCCTTATTTATTAGATTTCTAATCTATAATCAAAGTCCCAAAGGGACTGGTGGATTAGTGTCTATGATGGCAATGATCAGTATCTAATCTATTGAAATTTTATGTACACTGTCCAATAGTGTCCATGTATGATATGAATAATTGCCTGTCTATGTCGTGCATAATTACTCATTTTTTACTATGGGTCTAATTATAATGATGATATCAAAACCAAGAAAGGTACAAAAACCATGTTTTGCTCATCAAGAAAATTAACATGCCTTTCTGACAGTCAGCAATTATTTACTGGTGGCCATCTTCATTTGATCACACCAGCCAATCAATGGCAATCAAACCATTAGAGACAAATATTCAAAGGATTTTGATTTTATATCAGAATCCTATTATGGGTTCCCTGCTGTACACTCAACATAGACTAAACAATGACAGCACCATCTTGATCAAGTACAGTTTGAAATTTAATTCTAAAGAAGAGACCTGAATGAAAGGTTTGTGAATGTTGACAAGACGCAAAAGCTGACAAGACATGAGCAGCAATACCCTGCTCTTTATCAAGAAACACACGAAGACATGAAAATGATGATCTGTGCCAAGTTCTTTGTGCAACAATGCATCTCAATTCGCGCTATGATATACATTCTCATGCAATTGAAAAATGACTGTTATGCATTGTAAATACTCAAATGACATTATCTCAATTTTTGTTTGACCAAACTCTGATCAACGGCAATTAACACGCAACAACCCGGA
>MJUU01045058.1:33251-43280 GCA_002080025.1 Modiolus philippinarum
CAAGGTCATGAAACAGTTTTTTGTACCAATAGCCTGTAAAAGTCAGAGTTGTTTGAGAAAATGAAATCATTTGCTAGATTTCTAATAACACAGCCAACAAGCATAATAACTGAGAGGTTCCGTGGCATAAATGTTTTATAAATTATAAATGTGTTCTTTAAACACTTGTGAAGCTTTCTTTAACAGATGTTGTGAAAAATTTCCGGGGAATTTTACTCCCTCCTGTGAAAAAATCCACTCCCACATGCCATAGAGCTACTCCCTCGCGGTAACAGTTGTACACTGTGTAAATTGTAATATTTTTTTTCACACAGCAAATGAATATTTATTTTTCATGAAAATTAAGCAATTCATAACAAGTGCGTTAACTCTACATTGTATAAAAGGATATCTAAAAATAATGGAAAAATATGAAAGTCAGATTTCTTGCAAGGGAGGTAATTTATAGCTTTATAGAGTTTTACATAGTTTATTCTAAATTTGGAATAAATGGAACGGTAAATTTTTCCAAAATTTTATTACAGCTTACATATATACCTATTTTCTTACTATTCTCAGTTTTTGGAGAAAATAAAACGACACAATTTTGTACAAGAAGTGTTCAATACTGATCATTTTTATTGAGTGAAATTTTCAGCCTGTACTGTTCAGAATACCATTGTATATCAGCTTAAACTATCAAAATTTACAAGAATACTTCATGCTTAATCACACTTGTTCAGGCTACAGAATTTTGCATTTGAAACATTTTTTTATTGAATACGATTTTGATTAGAGTGTATTTTATAAACCAGAATCAAGTCCTGAACGAACCAAATAATATGAGGAAACAGGATATCTTTGATGACATCTTATGATCTACACAGTAAGCAGAACGGTAAAAATTCTTGAAAATTGCTTAAACAATGTTAAAGTTTACATGAACATGTTTAGTTTGAACACTGTAATTACTGGAAAAATTAAACGAGCGGAAATTTTTAGGCTTACCAGGGCCATATTCGTTTGTTCAAAAGGAGTCATTCTGGAGTACATGTACATGTACTCCACGCGTGTTTGTTTGAACGGGAGTTGTCTTCTGGACTACTATCCTCGCTCCACATGTCATTTACACCCAGGTAGCAAATGGAGAGATGACGTAACAACATGGTGGATACTGTTAAGTGTTTCATACAGTATGTTTGTATTTTGTCTAGTAAAGTCATATTTTAGATTACTGCCAATAATTTAAGTTCAAAAAAACATTAGTCGATGGTTTTAAGACATAAAAAAAGATTTATATTCTGGTGGAAAACAACATGCTTAACAGCCTGCAACAGGATATTGGGCTTACATGTACCATTTTTTTTAAATAAACATTAATCAAAACATTTATATTGAAATGACTACTTTATCTGCAGAAATGAATTTCCCCTCTATATCTATAAACTAATTAGAAATTAAATTTTACACTGCAATATGTAAATTTTAAAACCAAGAAAAGGCAGTATTGTTTTGTGGTTTTAGATTTAATTATTTTGAGTCCTGCAGAGCACCAAATCTCTTTAATCAATTCAATAAACAGTTTGCCAGTCTGACTAGACCCAAAATACAAGTTTTATCTATGTTTTATGAATCTATCCTGGAAGTCTTCTTTCTATAACAAAAAAAAAAACCTGGATTCTCCAGAAGTACTCCAATTCTGTTTGTTCGATTATTAATCCTAGAATGATTCTGGATTGAACCAGCAGATGGCAAACGAACACACCCCAGGTCTACCTCCTTAACTCAATGCACTGAAGACTACAGAAATCTAAATATTAACAAAGTTGTTCAATAACAAAGCATGTACACCTTGGTAATTGATGAGGAACACTGCTTTTAAATCGAAGAAAAATATATCAATATATCAAAGGGGCATCTTAGGGCGAGGAATTTTTAATCCGAGTACAACATTGTTGTGTCAAAATATCGCCCAAATGGCACAAACAGCAACCCGAGAACATTGTTTGTGGGTCAAAATTTCACTCCCCATTTTTGCAGGAGTGACAAGAACAACTCGAGATCAAAGATGGCGGAAAAGAAAGTGATGTACCAATGCAAGCCGTACCAGTGGCACATAACACGCTTCTGATCCCTCGCGTAGGAGGTAGTAGGTCTCCGGACTTGCCAATATACATCAATAAAGCCAGCCAGAACATATGCAGGTTTTTCTGACATACGTAAAGCGAACACAGCAACAGATGTTGTCAGGTACCCAGGCATAGAAATTAACTTTTTTACCCACAAGCAATTTTTTGCTTGTGGTAATTTTTTTAACAAGCAAAATGTGCAATTTTTTTAATTTCACAAGCAAAATTAATCTTTCGAAAGCAAATTGGTCAGTTTTCTCTGAAATTCATTACCTTTTCACAAAGCATGCTCTATTTACTCACTAACTTGTTTTCTCTAGACATTTGACTTCAAAGTATAAGAGATTATAGAATCCTAACAATTTTGTCATCAACGATCATTGTCAAACTTTTGTCGGTAAACCCGGTCATATTTTAGGGCACAGGTAGATAGATCCATCACAGAGATTCTTAATACTCGTAGATGACAAGGTGTGACTGTGTCTAGACTAAAACTGTAACAATGTTTAAACAATATTAATAACATTAATGAGCGTAACTCATGCAGTTTGACTAGGACATTTTCACAGTTTTCAGTGAACTCGTCTCACAGGGACTTCTGTTTTAATTTTGGGCTCTCCGTATCCAACGTTGTCCTGCCTTTGCTTGGACTGTCACTAACATTTTTATTTATTCGCTGAAACTAATTCGAAATCATGTTCGATACTGTGTACAGTGTAAACAACCTTTCTACTGTCCTATCGAAAAATTTCCAATGTGCGGAGCACTGCATATTGTGATTCGGAAGAAGACCGAAAGGTTCCGAAAATTCAGACCAACTGACTAGTCTGGCGTTACCGCCCTTGATTTCTCCCTTGAAATCTTCTGAGTGGAGCTTCCACGGAACTGCAATTTAAAGAGGTCGGAACCCAGCCTAACCAAATGACCGGGGACAGACGGAAACCAGTTCTACTTACGAATCTGTAAACTATTGGATCTAAAATGTTCAGACGCAAAACTTTGCCCCATGTTTAAATCTGCAGACGCAAATGACATTTTCCACACGCATTTTGCATCTTAGCGTCCGTTAATTTCGACCTCTGGGTACCGTTGTGCAATCAGACCAGTGAATTGACTACCATAGAAACATGCAAAATTTAACCATTCTGTTAATCTTTTTGACCCAAAGACTGGAGTTCGAGTAACTACGGTGCAAAACATTCAAGAAAATGAATGACCATGGAATGCCGACTTATCATTCGGGCAGACAATAAAGGCTTAATTGTGTAAACAAATAGCAGAAAAGTATCCTGCATGGAGAATGAAAATAAAGAAATTATAGACAAACAGTCCTTTTATAGCGATACACATCTTAAAGTACCCAAGGTGTAACTGCAATTGACAGAGGGTTTTGTCAACTGCAGTTTACTTACTTAGAAGATTTCCTACAATCCTCAAAAATATTGGAAAGAAAAATTTTCTTTAATACCTTAAGAATTTCTCAGTTAATCAAAATGTTCAGTAACAATAGTTTTGATATATTTATACAAACTGGAAGTATTAACATGATTAAAGGAGAAAAGTGAACTTAATCTTTAACTTTTACAATAATTTGGTTAAAATTAAAATTTACAAAAATGACTGTGATATGATTTTTTTAAACTATTTAATTAAAATCTACATTTTTTTCAAGACAATCACATTTTTCTTAAATAAAATTTAAAAGTCACACTTTTTGGAAGGGAGATCACCTAGCAGAACATATTGCAACCTTAATTAGCTCCCTTACCAAAATACTGTTTTGGGGATTTTTAAAAAAAAAATATTAAAATTGGTGAATAATCTTCACTTTATTGTGTAATTGTATATCAAATAATGTATCGGATACATTGATATAAATATTTTGTAATGTTTTGTTTTATATATGGCTCAAATATTAAAACAATTGTATAATGCAATTCATAGTCTTGCTACCTGCTGAATTTATGTCATGAAAACAAGATTTACAATACCATGATACGTATCGTGATAGTATCGTATCACAAGCAGATATCAGGATATGTATTGTATCATGATATTCCTCTCGATACTCAGCTCTAATCAAATACATGCAATAGTGAACTATGAAATATACTTTTTTCATAAATCATTCCAGTTACTTTAAATTTACTAGATGCCTTTTACTGATTACACTAATACAAATGAGAAGAAATCTCCTGAGGTAAGAACATTTTTCTTTGGTTTTAATGAAGTCGATTTCTAGGTAAGTAAACTGCAAATTTCAGAAACTCTTCTGTCATTTGCAGTTGAACCTCGAGTATTCTAACAAGTGTCAGTTTTAAAGGCTCTACAGAGCTTATGTTTATTGTTTTAGCTACCGACTTTAAATAAAATTTACTTGACTGACTTGTATTGCTATAAGAACTACTGACAAAAAAAATCAAAGTTTAATCATGCATCAAAGTATTTACCTCGATTTTCTACTATGGAAAATGAAAGTTTTATTTATACTTATAGCTTTAAAATAGTTTAGTCTCTTTACATTATTCAACAAATTACATTTGAATTATTTTTATTTGATTGAATACCCATCCCGTGGTTGAAATAATAAGCTAAGACATAAATTTTGGGGTCCCAAACATACCCGTCATCTTTTGGAGATCTCCATGGGGGGTTTGTCGAGTGTCCCAAAATGTAAAATCTAAAAAAAAAAGGGTTAATAGGGGTCTGATGGTATATTTTGTGCCTTTCTAATGCTCTTATGTGTTTTATAACCACATTCAAGCCATTCTTTGCTTTTAATTCTATCATATTGCCTTAAATTTGCAAATTTTACTTTTCATTTTCAAAACCTCCATGGGGGTTTTCCCCCATAATGGGGATTACATGACAGGTATGGTGCCAAACAGAACTACTGTCGTCAGTCAAATTTTCAAGACTGTCTTACATATTTTTAACACTTTATTTATTTGCTCTCTTAAATTTTCTATTTCATCTTTCCGATGGCAGCCATATTGATACAAATATGAATGTTCTTGGCGTTAGAGTGGAATAACACGAGAACATACTCTTATTCGACACTCGGAACAATCAAAATTCCTCGCCCAAGGTCTCAGGTTGTGCAATACACAAAAATATGCGACGTCGACTGTCAAAAAATGCCAAGGAAGTTACCATCAAATACGTGCAGTTTGTAGCATCGCTGTCTCCAAGGACCGCGTTGGCATCGGCCTCTAATTCTTCTTCCTCTCGTAAGACATCCAACATTGAAACAGCAGGATCATTATCTTCTTGTTCAGAAGCAGAAGACTGTGCTCTATTCTCCATTGCCACTTTCCCTCTAAAAATTCGTATCTTTTATAAAGGTACCGAGGAGTTACGAAAATATGATGTGTCTGAAGACCAATGATTGGTGCAAAGTAAACAACGCACAACGCTGGCATATAAACTTAAAAACAATTGTTCGTGTGGTTCTCCGCCATACTGTTACAGGTAAGATAATGTTCATAATTTTCAGTGAAGTGTTATTTCTATATCTATGCCGCATTTAGATAGCAAATCAAATAATTCTATATTTTAAATATCATACAAATACAATTGTTCTAACATATTTCGGTTTTCAGTCGCACGAAAAAGAGATAAGCGCACAATTTACGCCAGCGAACAATGGCTTGGAGCACGTCTGACATGTCTGAGGTTTGTTATTTGTCTTTGAATTCTCCTTTCCGGACATCCGGGCACTTTACCTGTGGAGGCGGTGAAAAAGTCCACATTTCATTATATTTCTAAGTAACTTCAACTTTGATTTATTCATTCATGTATCAAGATATTTTAATGAACTTGAACTCGGAATATGCATTTTGGACATCAATATAAACATCATATCCAAATTTCAAGATCATAGTTATTATAGTACCGAATATATTGCAATTTAAAATATCGATTATCTGTAAACATCGATCGCGTCACCGCCTATATTGGGGGTGTAAGATTGAAATTGACTGATCTGATTGGTCAATTCAGCTTTGTGATGTCACGCCGGATAAGAGAATACAAGTGGTGCATATTCACGGGGTATAATATCTAGTTTCACTTTTGGATGGATGCAATAAAATAATGCGATTTCCGGTTTGATCCGAGGAAAATAACAACGAGGCTTGTTTAGGGTATATTGGGATACTGGATATTTACTACTTTTGTTAATGGGATATGGGATATTTGAGACAAAAAGTACCGGGATATGGGATATTTTGACTATGGAAAACGGGATATTTCAATAATTAATGGGATATCTTCAATTTTCAAAGGGATATTTTTGTCCAGACTTACTGGGATATGGGATATTGGGACCCCACTAAGCAAGCCTCAACAACATCACATGCCAAGGTAAATAAAAATCTTAATATCTCTCACACAAAGTATATTTCACTTTAACGAACATGCCCATTCTTTAGCTATCACCAAAGGCTTTCTAGGGCCCTATTGATTTTTGCAAAAAGCAATCTTGTTTTTGTTTCAAATCACGTCAACTGTAGCTACCGTTGTTTTGTTTTTATCCTGTTTCTAAAGTGATTTGATTTACGTTAAAGGTGGATTTGGAAACATTTAAGCCGGTATTCAACTTTTATAACCTTTATTCATACAACCCATAACATTAACATAAAATAACTTAGATTAAAACCTTAATGGTTGGATTCAACTGGAACAAAACAATATTGGTAGGATGCGAGAATCTCTTAAAACCAAATGAGAACCTTCAAACGTTTCCATCCGATTTGTCTTTTTGTCTCATGGACTTCGGTTCTTCACACCTCTGTTCGGTAATTTTGTTATTAATCAATTGCATTATTACCTTGTAAATTACTGTTTTCATTATAAAAGAAATGCCTTAGTTTTCGCTTTTTAAAAAAAAATAAATAAATGCCCCGATTTCTTATGGGAGGATTGATTCCTGTGAATATTGGGCAGAAAGTCGGTAAACTATTGCCCGGTGAAATTTTACAAAAATACTATTTCCCGCAATATTCAGGAAAACAAGGCCGAATCGTTTTTAACAACTAACATTTGTTTTGTGTTAATCTTAACATATTTTGGACCGGTACAAAGTTTTATTTCTTGTTGATGTTTTTAATTCATTAAAACTCGGAAAATTAAAAACATTTTATGAATACAAGTAAGGTAAAACTTCGTTTTGACACGATTTATGAATTAAAATTTGATTTATCATGAAAACAACTTCTTTTTGCTTGCATGGTATATGATTTGGCTAAAATAATTTAATCGGGTAATAAAATAGTTATATAATGCATATGAGGGTTAAAGACTAGAAAATGTTGAACTCGGTGTTAGAAACCTCCAAGTGTTCTATTGTCCTCGGGCAATCACATTGGGATTTCTGACACCTTTGGCAAAATATTCTTACTAGTCTATTAACCTCATATGCATTAAATAACTGTATATTGTGAGGACACTGCAGAAAGCCTTATGGTGAATTCAAGATAAAGAACAATGAAAACGTTGCTCCGTTGCTTGGTTTTGACTTTGACACATGCGCATTTACTCAATATCCTTTATTTGTTTATACGTCTATTAAATTATGAATAATTATGTTCTATGCATGTACAATACAGTTATACTCTGCTTCGAAAAAGGCAGGTTTTCCCTTTTATTGCTGATTTTTATACCCACGAAGGAGGAGGGGGTGTATTGTTTAACCAGTGTCCGTCATTCCGCGACTTTTGGCAAGCTTTTCCCGACAAGGGTAAATGATACAAACTTGAAATTTGGCATAATATTTTCATAGTCATATTGTGGGATAAATTTTCAGACTTGTCAGGTTACTACTAAGTACTTTCTCTCAGCCGACTTAGTCATATTTCCATCGTTCCGTCCGTCAATACTTGAAATCGCATATTCATGCCATAATGTGGGATGGGTTTGTGTTTGGATACTCTTTCTGGCTTATCAAGTCGGTCAATATTTTGTCAATTTTTGCATACGGATAACCTCTTAACTACAACGTTTAATCAGCAGCTTGTCACTTTGACATACATCTTAAGCTTCAGAGACATAAGGCAATGTGTCTGTTAGGTCCATTTCCAAGAAACTATAAGTGTTACAAAAATGAAAGTTGGTCAGTGGGTAAATCTTTTAATAGTTATTCTGATTGTCTCTTTGATCTACATTTCATGTTTAGTGACTCTTATTAAACTAATCAATGGACTCATGATAAGTGACCGGGAACTGTTATGCCCGATTGACTTAGGCCAAGTTATCAATTGGAATTAATTTGTCAGCAGGGTTTGTGATAGTGATTTGCATTGTCTTATACTGTAGACTCATTATCTAGGTATCTCAGGTTATAGAAAAAATTTATCGAACTTATTCTAATGAAATCATGTTTGTGACACCTATTTGGATTCCTGGCATTGACGTCCAAATGTTCATTGAGTAAGTTCACGATTTACTGTCGTAACTTAAAGCGCTCTACTGGTGGACTGTTAGTTCCCGATCGCGAGGGTATTCACCCTGTGATTTAAAAACCGGCTTTATTTTGAAACCTGCAATATCTAGATTTTAGAAACTTTTTTTAACGAAGGGATATCTCCCTCTTGCAAAGCCCCCTTTTAGATGATTTTGTCTTTCCTATTTAGATTTCATTGGTAATTTGTTCTCTATCATATTTTACACATCTCCAAATGTTTTAATATGATCTGCACTGAAGAGAGATAAGTTGTAGAAATGCGCATATGCGGGCAGTGAATTTCCATTAACTTCGGTATTTTGTTGTCAGTACTAGATATCCATTGTGTAATTGAAAAATATCTTAAGTGATTGCATTAAAATTCAGAAAACCGGATTGTTTATAATGATTTTGGGGTTGTGTGGTAAATTGAAGGTCTTGCTGTTGCAAATATCCGTTTGACAGCTTTAAGGAACAAATAATATACATCACTGTTGCTGTGTTTTTGATTGGTCAATATTCTCAACACGCACGGTTGGTTATTGAAACGAGCACACGGGTTTTCATCCAGTTTTCTAATGCTAACATACCAATACAACTATAAAATATTTTATAAAAAATAGTGCATTCAATTCTTGAATAATAAATACGCATTTTTATCAATAAACTTAATGTAATTCAAAATACCAGAGTAATAAAGTATCTATATGTCATTAAAAATACTAAGCACTAAGAATATCCGAGGTTCTCATCCAAAGCTCTTCAAACTTTCGGAAAATTGGCAAATTTACGTATTTAGTGATACAAGCTGTCATTTAAAAAAAAATCAAAATTTGTTTATTGCATGTGCTGAAAAAAAGAGTCTGGAGAGATAAGATTTACCGGGGATTTAGTATTCGATTTATCTATGGCCTTAAACCCAAATGTGTTGAATCCAACCATTTTTAGCTATATTATTGTCATCCAACCAGTATTGATTTAGTCTTCATTTTTTTTTCTATATTAGACCATGTTTACATTATAACTCACGATATATCAGTCATATTTTTCAAATACATATCAAAGAAATCTTCGGAATTTGCTTGCTAGCTTTTGCAGCCTTCGTCTCAGTATATGTAGTTTTAACTTTCATGCATGGACACTGTTGACTCGATTTGTGGAAAAATTCATGCGCTATTTAAATGTAACGTTTAAGCTATCGTTCTTGTATGGCACATGGCCGAAGAATGGACATATATTTAAAAACTCTTAAGCATTAAAAAAATTTTAAGGTCTACTGTTTAAGTCCAGCCATCTCAACGCCAACCATTTTCGACTTATTTTGTCGCATCCAACCAAAACTTAAAATAGACTTTATACCCCGTGATATTGTTGAGTCAAAATCATTTACTCGAAAGCCCAGTTCACAGTAGTAATAGAGTGTGGCGCACGGGATCGATCAGTGATTGGTCAAACGTAAAATACGGTATTTATGGAGCA